>QJPP01005632.1:0-22378 GCA_003996215.1 Jaltomata sinuosa
CCAATATGCTGCCACTTAGTATGATTGGTTAGTATATTAATGAGGTAGTATATGTAATTAATGACTATTGGCCTAGTTAGTGTATATACCCCAGCAAGCATTCTTGTTTCACCTTCTTTGTTGTATTTTCAAACAATATTGCGGTATAACATATAGCAAGTTCTTATGTATTTTTAACGTTATATTTGATCGGCCGAAAGCAATAGATTATCTACGTCAAGTTGTTCCATCCCAAATCCGATTTCGATTTCGATTTAGTTTTGGATTTTCTTGGAGTGGTTCGAACTTGGACATCGTTGTTCTAGCAGCTTGTCATCGGACGACAGCTAGGTTACGATTTATTTTCCCTAGACTCCGTATATAAAAAATAAAATTGTATTAATGGGCATCCTTGGGTTGGCTTATTAGGTTGGTACCACAGACCTCGACCGCTTTATTCATGTCCGCCTACTTTTGTTCCTCCATTGTTTGTAGTAATTGTCGTTATATTTTATTTACCCTTGTGGTCCTGTGAGGCCTTGTAGACTCTGGAACATAGAAGGTGGGATTTTGGGAATGTCCGCGAGTCTCGGGCATAGAATTATCCTTCTAGGCTGGTTATGCTTGCTGAGTAGCTGTGGGCCTGTGCAGGGTCGATAGGTTGATTGTGAGCTGCGGGGCAGCTAATGTGTGTGATCATACCATTTCCATGCATATAAGGAGGTTTTATCCATGTTTTACTGTGGTTTTGGCTTTGGGCCTACTGGCACTGTTTTCTAAACCTTGCATGGCCCGGGAGGCCCATTTTTTATGGAAATTATTTGGAAATGGTTGATTTCACTTGTGGAGATTTTTGGGCAAGAAAGTAAAATTATGTGTAAAATCATCAGTTTTATGATTATCGCTAGACTCGGCAGGGCCGGGGTGCTAGTTGAGTTTTCTTGTTACTTGAGATGATTTTTAGCCTCGGTCGGACCGAGCACCTGAGATGACTTTTTACTATTTAGACCCGGTTACTCCCGGGCACCCTTGGAGGGGTTTTTTTGAGATATTTTCCTACTATTTTTAGTCCTGGACAGGGTCTGGGCATGCATATTCGAGACTGGGTCTCTATCTTGATATCGAGACTGGGTCTCTATCTTGATACATGTTCTAATACTGAGATTTAGTATGGGGTTTGGGACCTCCATGGACCTTGCCATCCGGGCCAGGGGCTACGGGCTGCGTGTGCCGGAGGAGGGGTATACGGTGGAGTAGAGGTATACGGTGGAGTAGGTATACGGGCAGAGTCCTTCCATGGAACCTACCTGCTGGGCCGGATCGGCGCCGGAGGAGGTACATACAGAGATACCATGGCACTTGAGATCTTCATGCATCATATCATTCATTTTTTGAGGCTCCACCCTTGTTTGTTGTTTGCTTATTGTACGCTCCGATAGTATGGGATGCCGGAGGGTTTGTTTTCACTTGTTTGTGTTCCTCGATTGTATGGGCGGCCGGGGGACTGTAGGAAGACTTTTGCTTTTTACTTATAGAATTGTTCTCTATTATGGATAAGTATGAGATTGGTGTGATTAGTTGAGTTTGATTCATGTCTCTGAGCATGCCTATTGTTACTCTTTCTCTCTTCTTCTTACACTTGAGGTTACCGGTATACCGTCCATTTCGTAAACTTATTTTGTATACACTGTTGTTGCAAGGACCCCAGGTGCGTTGTTTCTTACTTTCACCTGTGCCTATGATGTGTATATTCTGCTTACTAGCCTCACATGTGGTTCTGTTGATTTCCCTCTGGGCTAGTTCCTGTGTACCTTTCGTTGATTTCTGTGACTACTTGCTTCTATTCTGTCTATTACTACGCTTTTATCTTATATGTGCCCAGTCGGCCTATGATACCTACTGGGTACCTTATGCTTCGCATTTGGTGCTCACCCCTACCCCCTGCATCTTTGGGTGCAGATCCTAGTGTGGGCCATCGCCGTTAGATCGTTGTGATTCGTGCTTGGAGATCTGTTGAAGACTACTTCAGGCTGAGGGTGAGCTCTTGGCGATCGGAGCTTAGCTTTAGTTTATCTTTTGCTTTATGTACTCTATTACCATTCAGAGACATCTGTATATATTCTTTTGGATAGTTTTCACTCCATGTATGTAGTTTTGGCTCTGTACTATGATACCAGGTCTTGGGGTTTGGTTTAGTTTCCGCATATGTATATATTTATATCCCTATTATCTATTTTATTCGTCTTGTTCTCTTATTTGTTAGATAGTAGCCCATTACTAACTGTCCTGGGCTACATGGATTGGTTCACCTACCGGGGGTTGTAGGTGCCATCATGACCGAGAAATCGGGTTGTGACATATGGTGTACAACATATGGCAAGCAAGAAATGCAAAGATCTTCAGAGGACACAATATGCCTTGTAGCTTCTTGTTTCAGCAAATACAAATGGTGATTAGAAAGAGGGTACTGATGCATAGAGGGTCGAGGGCTGCTAAGAATTGTGGTTGTTTTGTGGACAAAATCTATATGTAGTCGTTTGAGACCTAGAATGGTCTGGCAATCTTCCTAGATGAGGCTAACCATCTAAAGGCTCTTTAGGTTTTATTACTTTGCGTTTGTATGGTAATATTTACAGTTTATTGGCAAAAACAATTTATTGATGAAATAACATCCCATAAAAGAATGATGTGTCCAATGTCTTACTAGTTTATTATCAAATGGAAAAACAGAGTATGAAGTAAACAACATAAATACTCTATTTTCCAACATGGATAAATCACAGTTATAATATTTTTACAAAATAAAAATGAGCTAAACATATGGTCATGTCCTTTCAGAGAAAGCATATGGTCTAAAGTGTTGCACTGGCAAGGTATCCAACAAAGTGGCATGCACTGGACTGAAGAGCTTATGGGCTGAAAGGTTTTGTAAAGGGAAAAGCAGCAAGATTGAGGTGTAAAATTGAGTTTAGCTGCTACCATCTACTATACATGGAAGGAAAGAAATATGAGGATTTTCTAAAAGACTAGAAAAGAAGTTGTGGTGATCATAAAACAGATCGTTCAAGAAGTCTACTATCGAGCACAATTGAAACCAAAGAATTGGACCATGGTACAAGAGCTAAATTTGTATCGCTAATTAACTGTATTGATTGTCTAGTCTGATGTAATAGGGGTTGTGATGTTTCCCAAGCTATAGATTGTATAGTCCTGAGGTTTTTTTATCTTTGAGTTGTAAATTGACGTTACTTGGTAATAAAGTTCGCTTTATTTACCAAAAAAAGAGATAAACAGGGCTGGGTAGGCTAAATAGAGCAGGGTGAAAAATAGAAAAAAATTATTAAACCCCATCTCGCCCCACTCTATTGCCATCCCTAATTCTACTCCGACTGCCAATAGTATATAAGTTATGTAGTCTCTAAACTTCATACTTTTAGCAGTGCGTAGTAGTACTTCTGGTAGACTTTTCTTCTATAAGCTACTATTTTTCTTCAAATTGGAGAATACGTCCTGTATCCATTCTTATTATAAAACTTAATAGAGTGAAGCAGTTTTTTATAGTGTTCTTTTAGGTGGAAAAATTTAACGTACTGCACAAATTTAAATTTTTTAGTTCTTAAACCTTTGGCTCCAGATATTTAACAAGTTGAAACAATTAAAGATCCAAACTTAACAACAGGTTTTGAAGACGTTCAAATAGAGTACAAATTAGAATGCATTTAACAATATGTGAAAAGGAAGAGTTCGACATAAAACTTGATTAAATGGAGTACTCCACATGACTTCGATTCTCAAAATCATAATTATTGGTTTCTAGCTCTAATTACGAGCAGTTGTGTCACGACCCAATTTCTCGGTCATGATGGAATCTACAACCCCCCAATAGGCGAACCAATCCTCGTATCGCAGAACGATTGTAATGGGCTACATTCTAACAATTTAAGCGGAAGAATAATTTAATAAGCGAAAGCAAGGAAACAAGATTAAGAAAATAGATAACAGGGATATATATATATATATATATATATATATATATATATATATGCGAAAGCTAAACCAAACTCAAAACCTGGTATCATAGTATAGAGCCGGAACTACATATAAGGAGTACGAAGCATCCAAAATAATATATACACAAATGTTGTCGAGTAGTAATAGAGTACATAAAGCAAAAGATAAACGAAAACCTAAGCTATGGCCACCAAGAGCTCACCCTCACTCTGAAGTAGTCCCCAAAAGATCTCCAAGCATAAATCACAATGATCTAGCGCTGATGGCCAACACTATGATCCGCACCAGAAGATGCAGAGTGTAGTATGAGCACCATATGCGAAGCATAAGGTACCTAGTAGGTATAATCGAACCACTGGGCACAAATAAGATAAAAGCATAGTAACAGACATAATAGAAACAAGTAGTCAGCGAATCAATGAAAAAGTACACAGGAACTAGCCCAGAGGGAAGATAAAAGAAATAACATACAAGGCTAGCAAGTATAATATATACACAACGGGCACAGGTGAAAGTAAGAAATGACGCACCTGGGATCCTTGCAATAACAATATATAGATAATAAGTTTTAGAAGTGGACAGTAAACCGATAACCTCAAGTACAAGGGAAGAAAGAGGAAGGTAGAGGTAGACATGCTCGGAAAATAGGAATCAATAACCAAATAATCATACCAATCTCAATCCAGGAACTAGCAACCTAGAAGTATACAATCTCATAATTATAACCATGGAAAGGGATAACACCGCGATAAAGTAACAGGAGTCTACCTACAGTCCCCCGGCTTCCCATAGCAAACAAGTGAAAACAAACCCTCCAGCCGCCCATACAAGTGGAGCGTACACTAAACAAATAGAAAACAAGGATGGTGTCCTAATCAATGAATGATATGATGCATGAAGATCTCAGTGGTGAAATGGTAACTCTGTATGTACCCTCTCCGGTGTCGATCGGGCCCAGTAGGTAGGTTCCATGGAAGGACATTGCTCGTATACCTCTACTCTACCATATACCCTTCCTCACGCATATGCAGCCCCAGGCTCCATATCCGGAATGAAAAGGACCATGGAGGTCCCGGACCCCATACAAAAACTCAGTATTGAAACATGTTGTCCGGAGTATGTATGCCCGGGTTCAAGTTAGAGAACCAGTCTCGAATATGTATGCCCACACCCTTTCCAGGACTAAAGTAGTGGGAAATGTCTCAAAAACCCCTCCAAGGGTGCCCAGGCATAACTGGGTCTAAAACAGTAGAAAGTCAACTCGGGTGCTCGGTCCGACCGAGGCTAAAGTCATCTCAAATCAGTAAGAAACTCAACTAGCACCCCGGCCCTGCCGAGTCTAGCTCTAATAGTAAAACCAGTGATTAAAAATAGAATTTAACTCTCTTTTACTCCAAGAAGATCCACATGTTAAGTCAAATCATTTCCAATCCATTTTCGTCAAAAATGGGCCACCATGGCCATGCAAAGTTTAGAAAATCAGTTCCAGTAGGCTTAAAGCCAAAACTGCAGTAAAATGTGGATAAAACCTTTTTATATGCATGATAATGACATGATCAAACACAATTAGCCGCACAGCAGCTCACAATCAACCTATCGACTCTGTACAGATTCCAATCGCTCTACAGTACATATAGCCAGCATAATATCATGATAACGATGCTAGGGACTCACGGGCACCCCCGAGTAACCCATCACCTATGGTTTAGAGTAAAAACAAGGCCATAAAGGACCAGAAGGGTGATACTATCAACTACGGAGAATACTACAAACAATAGAGGAAAGAAATGAGGTGAAACATGGAAAGCGGTCAAAGACTGTGGTACCAACCTAATAACCCAACCAAGGACGCCAGCTAGTATAACTTTATCCAATATATGCTAAGTCTAGGGAGTTTAGACCATAACCTACCTGTCTTCCAACGACAAGCTGCTAGGACAAAGAAATCCAAGCCCAAATCACTCAGAGAAACCCCGAACGATGATCAAACTATCAAAAACATAAATAGAATGTTAAAATGAGTCTAACAATACCCATATCGCTACACTTGCAGCCGGGTCAAAGCGGGCCTGTGGGGCCCACAACCTGAAACCAAAAATAGAAAGAAGCACGACGACCACAATGGTGACAAGAAGACATGCTCCAAAATTGAGCATAATTGGCCAAGAGGAGAGCGTCAAAACAACCAGCTCAAGAGGAGGCATAAAGTTGAAATTTAAGAACAATTATCGTAAATTAGGCAAGGATTACTTACCACAAGGAGAGAATATAAGCCAAGACGCTGAATACGCACATGCAAGAGCAAGAAGGCAGCCTCTACAACAATTTCTAAGCTTTTGGAAATGAGCAACAATAGAGGATTTTTGAATAGAACAAGAGAAAGCAAGTTGGGGAAGAAGACTTACCAAGAATCGAAGGATCACGAATTATCAGAGAACAATTGATTTCCCCAAGGCTAGGACTGATATGGAGCAATTTGGTAAAGCATATATGTGTTTTAGAGTTGGAAAAGTTTAGAGAAATTGCTGGAAAAATGAAAACTCAGAAATATATAGCTGCAGGAAATTGGTCAGCGCCAACAGGGCTAGCCAGCCGAAACGCATGTGAGCTTGATCGCGCTAGGCCAGCGCCGATGGCGCTGAAGGCCTGATCTGCTATATTTTTTTGCAACATTTTTGAAACTTCAAGGTGCATTTCGGGCATAATCGCAAAGCGATATCAAAAAACAAATAATGCTAATAGAGTGGAAATGACATTCCGGACTCAATGGAATCAACAAAACTTCCATACGAGGTCATTTTGGAGAAATGTTGACCCAAGTCAACACTAACTAATAAGAACTCAAAGGCTCAAAATAATCCTGGCTCACCCGAAACTCAAACCAACCACCTACCTAACCCAAACTCAACATTCCAGAGTTGATGGAATCATTGGATTTAGAATCTGACACTACGATCATCGAAAGTTACCCAAAGTTACACTTACAACTCTAAATGGCCTGAAAATAGATGAAATAGAACAAAACCCACACCAGAAGTTCTCAGGCCTCAACTAAAGGTCCAACTAGACCAAACACAATGCTCCAGAGCTAACGAAACTGTCAGAATTCAATTATGAGCACGCTACCTAAGAATGTTGACTAAAGTCAATGATATTCTAAGTTAAGTCTCTAAAATAGGGAAACGGCCAAAACAATCAAACGAATGACCAGGGCACTGAACTACCTGTCCCAGCAAGCCATAAATGACTTGGGGTCGCTACAGGGAAGCTCTAACAGTACAATAAATGCATAAATGTGAAGATGACCAAAATAGTCATCACAACATCCACTACTAAAAACACTTTCATCCTAAAAAGTCAAGAAGGAAGGAGTACCTGAAGGCCCGAACAACTGCGGATACTGTGTGTGCAACTCACTCTCGGTCTCCCAAGTAGCCTCCTCGACCGAATGATGTCTCCACTGAACATTCGTAACTGGAATCTCCCTCGATCTCAATCTCCTGATAACCCTATCCAGAAGAGATATCGGCTCCTCAACAAAAGATAAACTCTCATCTAACTGAACCAAATCCCAATGCACCATATGAGACTCATCTGGGACATACCAGCGCAATATTGACATATGGAAAACTAGATGAACAGCTAAAAACATCGGAGGCAGAGCTAACATGTAGGCAGCACTAACAACCCTCTGCAGAATCTCAAACGGACCAATGAACCTAGGGCTAAGCTTGCCCTGCCGACCAAATCTCATCACGCCCTTCATGGGCGATACTCGAAGGAAGACCAAGTCACCAACACTGAACTCCAAGGCATGAAGTCTATGATCAGCGTAGCTTTTCTGCCTACTCTGGGATGCCCTAAGTCTATCTTGAATCAAATGGACTCGATCCAAGGAATCTCTAAGCAAATCTATACTCTGCGGTCTGGACTCTAACCCATCAAACCAACCAATCGGCTATCTGCAATGCCTACCATACAAGGCCTCGAAAGGTGCTATGCCGATGCTCGAATAAAAGCTATTATTATTAGCAAACTCGACAAAAGGCACAAACTGATCCCATGAACCTCCAAAGTCAAGAACATAAGCCCGAAGCATGTCCTCTAGGACCTAAATAGTCCTCTCGGACTGGCTATCTCTCTGAGGATTGAAAGCAGCACTAAGTTGAACTTCTGTAATCAAATCCCTCTGTATAGCTCTCCAGAACTTAGATGTGAACTGAGTGTCGCGGTCTGAAATGAGAGAAGTTAGGACTCTGTGCAACCGAACAACCTCACGAATGTAAATCTGAGCTAAACTCTTTGCACTGTAAGAAGTCTTAACCGGCAAGAAGTCGGCCGATCCATAATCACCCAAATGGAATTAAAACCCCGAGAAGTACGAGGCAAACCAACAACAAAGTTCATAGTAATACCTTCCCACTTCCACTCAGGAATGGGAAGTTGCTGCATCAAACCACCTGGTTTCATGTGCTCGAACTTCACCTTCTGACAGTTCAAGCACGGAGATACAAACTCCACTACGTCCTGCTTCATACCGCTCCACCAATAAAGTTGTCTCAAATCTCTATACATCTTTGATGCACCAGGATGGATGGAGTATCTAGAACAATGTGCCTCACAAAGTATCAACTGAATCAAATCTCCAACCCTAGAAACACAAAGACGACTGTCGAACCTCAGAATACCATCAGAACCCAAAGTATCTTGACTGGCCTCACCCCGAACAATATAATCACGAAGGTCACACAAACTCTGATCCTCGAACTGTCGACTATGAATTTGATCAACTAGAGTAGAATGAACCTCAACACTGGCAAGAACTCGACTGGGTTTCGACAAATCAAGCCTCACTAAATGGTTAGCCAAGGATAGGATATCCAAGGCCAACGGTCGCTCAGAAACATAAAGTGAAGCTAGGCTTCCCATACTCACTGCCTTCCGACTCAAGGCATCCGCTACCACATTTGCCTTGACCAGATGGTATAGAATAGTGAAATCGTAGTCCTTCAGCATCTCAATACATATCCTCTACCTCGAGTTCAGCTCTCACTGACTTGTAATATACTGAATACTACGGTGATCGGTGAATATCTCACAATGAACTCCATATAAGTAGTGCCTCCAGATCTTGACCGCGAAGACTACCACCGCCAACTCTAAGTCATGAGTAGGGTAGTTGCGCTCGTGAACCTTCAGCTGTCCTGACGCATATGGTATCACTCAACCCTGCTGAATCAACACACAACCAAGATGAACCCCAGAAGCATCACAATACATGGTGAAACTCTGACCCTCGACCGGCAAGGTCAAAACTGGAGCTGATGTCAATAAGACTTTAAGCCTCTTGAAGCTATCCTCGCACTAATCCGGCCACTGAAATGGAACATCCTTCATAGTCAGCATAGTCAAGGCTGCTTCTATGGAAGAAAATCCATGAACAAATCATTGGTAGTACCCGACTAACCCAACAATGCTGCGAACCTCAGTAGCAGTAGTAGGTCTAGGCCAATAACGAAGCTGAAATCTTACCTGGATCAACTCTAATCCCATCCTTAGATACCACGTGCCCTAGGAATGCAACTGACTTGAGCCAAAACTCACACTTTGAGAACTTGGCACATAGTCAATGATCTCTAAAAGTCTAAAGTAAAATCCTCGAGTGCTGCTCATGCTCATATCTACTCCTCGAGTATATCATAATGTCATCAATAAAGACTATCATGAACATATCCAAGTACCGGCTAAGCACTTTGTGCATAAAGTCCATGAAGGCTATGGGGGCATTAGTCAACCTAAAAGACATCACCAGGAACTCAATAGCCATAGCGTGTCCTGAATGCTATCTTAGGGATGTCTTCCCCCCTAATCCTTAACTGATGGTAGTTGGACCTCAAATCAATCTTCAAAAACATGGTTGAACCCTGAAGTTGGTCAAACAAATCACAAGTCCTTGGCATCGGATACCTATTATTCACTGTCACCTTATTCAACTATCGATAATCAATACACATCTGCATCAACCCATCCTTCTTCTTTATGAATAGAACAGGAGTACCCCAAGGAGATATACTCGGTCTAATAAATGCTTTAGCTAACAAATGCTGGAGCTGCTCCTTAAGCTCTCTCAACTCAACTGGAGCCATATAGTAAGGAGGAATAGAAAATGGCCTGGTGCCTGGATCTAACATAATGGCAAAATCAACATCTCTCTTAGATATAAGGCCTGCAATGTCAGTAGGAAACACATCTAGGAAGTCTCTAACCACAGGAACAGACTCAGGAGACGAAGGGTCAGCACTAGCATCTCGAACATATGCTAGATAAGCTAAACACCCATAGGAAATCAACTTCCTAGCTCAAAGACATGAGATTATCCCAGATGATGCGCGGCTGATAGAACCCTACCACACAACTGGGGATACACCAAGCATGACTATGGTAATAGTCTTGGCATAATAATCCAAAACCATGCAGTGAGGGGATAACCAGTCCATGCCCAGTATCACATTAAAATCTAACATATCAAGTATCATCAAGTCACCCTAAGTCTCCAAATCACCAACATATATCATGCAAGATCTCACAATCCATTCCACTACTAAAGAATCTCCTACTAGGGTCGAAATAAAAATAGGAACAGCTAATGGCTCACGCCAACCCTAAGCAAGGCATAAAGTAGACAGATACATATGAACAAGTGGATCTAGGATCAAATAAATCCATAGCAGACTGATGGCATACCAAAATTGTACCTGTAATCACAACATCTAAGGCCTCTACCTCCGGACTCCCAGGGATCGCATAAAACTGACGATGACCTCCACCTGCTCGACTGTCATCCCTACCACCTGCTCTACCATGTGGAGCCCCATATCTATCCTGACCACCACTTTCTCGAGCCGGTGACTGAACTGAGCGAATAGGCTGAGCCAGCGGAGCGGCTGGCTGAACTGCACCCTGCTGGGGGCAATCTCTAGAAAAATGACCAATCACACCACAAGTGAAACAAGCCCTTGATGACCTACTCGGTCGAGATGAACCATCAGAACTCATATGTCCACCATGGCCTGATGCCCCAGAAGTCGTACCCCTCAAAGACTGATCGTTGTAGCCCTAATGGTTGCTCTGACCCTGCTCAAATTGAGTACTATCTTAGGTCTGAAGTGAAGCCTGAACCGGTTGGTTGGAATGACCCTGGTGCTGCTGTGGTTGATAACCCCAACCCCACTAGCTTATCCCCTATCAGCATGACTGGAACCATCATTGCCACCCTGATGTCGAGGCTTTTTATCTCTTGCCCCAGTGTCATGATGACGCAAATCCTCTACAATATGGGCATAGTCCACAATAGCCTAGAAAGACCGACCACTAGCAACCAATATCTCTGTAGGCTCTCTAAACTCTCTCTGCAATCCCCAAATAAATCTACGGATCCTGTCAGACTCGGTAGGCATGATCATGGCCCCAAAAGGAGCAAGCTGATGGAAATGGGTCTCATACTCTGATACGGTCATAGAATCCTGAGAAAGTCTGGTGAACTCCTCTCTCTGCCTCTCTATGTTGCTCTGAGGTAAGAATTTGGCCATAAAGGCCTCATAGAACTCAGACCAAGTCAAGGGAGATGATATATGAGGTCTGTAAGCAACCTATGCCCTCCACTATAACTTTGTTGGGCCCTCCAGCTGATAAGTATTATAGCCAACCCTGTGAGTCTCCAACACCCCTAAATGATGCAACATCTCCTCACAGGTAGTAATAAAATCATGTGGGTCCTGACCCAATATACCAGCGAATCTCAGCGGTGCTAACCTAAAAAATCTACCCAAGGCCTTCTGCTTCCCATCTGTCATAGCTGAGCGAGGAGCAAGAGGCTGTGCAACCGCTAAAACTGGAATAACCTCAGCACGGGGATCTACATAGCAGGCTGCGCTCCTGAACTCTGCACACCCAGGGCTGCCCCCTGAGCGTATGTATGTTCTACCTCAGAAGGCCTCTCCCCGATCATATACAAAAGCTAAACAAGTAAACCCTGAATATCTGAAGACTGAGCTAGGGGTGAAGCTGGCACAAAACTGTTGCTGGAACTGGTGGCACCTGGGCTGCCCCCAGTCCACATGTTGCGGCTTAAGAGCAAGCTCTGGCTCATAATCAAACTTGGGCTCTATCTCGACTCTATAAGGTACCGCTGCTCTGGGATGACCTCGACCCCGACCTCTACCCTTGTGACCACCCATGACCCTAGCTGGAGTCGGAGGTGCAAGGGAAGGAGGCTCTCCTCGTCCAGAAGTCAAAACCTCGTGCGAACCTTCTGCGGAAGAGTGAACCAGAACAAGTGAGATTTCTAGAATGTTCAATGATACTACGCACAAGATAGAAATAAGAAAGTCCATTTTTCCTAAGATATCACCATAGCCTCCCAAAGATTGAGTACAGACGTTTCCACCCCAATCCGCAGGACTCTACTAGACATTGGCTCCTATACAGATGACACCGGTGAACCTAGAGCTCTGATACCAAGCTGTCATGACCCAATTTCTTGATCATGATGGCACCTACAACCCCCCTAGTAGGCTAACCAATCCTCGTAGCCTGGAACGGTTAGTAATGGGCTACATTCTAACAATTTAAGCAGAAGAACAGTTTAATAAGGGGAAGTAAGAGAACAAGATGAAGAAAATAGATAACAGGGATATATATATATATATGTGTGTGTGAAGGCTAAAATAAACCCAAAACATGGTATCATAGTATAGATTTGGAACTACATATAAGGAGTACGAAGTATCAAAAATAATATATACAGAAATATCTTCGTGTAGTAATAGAGTACATAAAGCAAAAGATAAACTAAATGCTAAGCTTCGGCCGCCAAGAGCTCACCCTCATTCTGAAGTAATCCCCAAAAGATCTCCAAGCATAAATCACAATGATCTAGCGGTGATGGCCAACACTAGGATCCGCACCAGAAGATGAAGAGTGTAGTATGAGCACCAAATGCGAAGCATAAGGTACCTAGTAGGTATAATCGGACGACTGGGCACAAATAAGATAAAAACATAGTAACAGACAGAATAGAAACAAGTAGTCACAGAATCTACGAAAAAGTACACAGGAACTAGCCCAGAGGGAAGACAACAAAAATAACATACAAGGCTAGCAAGTAGAATATATACACAACAGGCACAGGTGAAAGTAAGAAATGACGCACCTGGGATCCTTTCAATAACAATATACACATAATAAGTTATAGAAGTGAGCGGTATATCGGTAACCTCAAGTACAAGGAAAGGAAGAGGAGGGTAGAGGTAAACATGCTTGGAAAATAGGAATTAATAACCAAAATGATCATACCAATCTCAATCCGGGAACTAGCAACCTAGAAGTATACAATCTTACAATTATAACCATGGCAGGGGATAACACCGCGATAAAGTAACAGGAGTCTACCTACCGTCCCCTGGCTGCCCATAGCAAATAAGTAAAAACAAACCCTCCGACCGCCCATACAATCAGAGCGTACACTCAATAAACAACAAACAAGCAAAGAGTATTAAACAATGAATGATATGATGCATGAAGATCTCAGTGGTGAAATGGTAACTCTGTATGTACCATCTCTGGTGCAGATCGGGCCCAACAGGTAGGTTTCATGGAAGGATACTGCCCGTTTACCTCTACTCTGCCGTATACCCTCCCTCTGGCATATGTAGCCCCAGGCCCCAGGTCTGGAGCGGTAAGGTACATGGAGGTCTCGGACCCCATAGAAAAACTCAGTATCAAAATTTATCATCCCGAGTAAGCTCGGGTTCAAGCTAGAGACCCAGTCTCGAATATGTATGCTCAGACCCTGTCCAGTACTAAAGTAGTGGGAAATGTCTCAAAAACCCCTCCAAGGGTGCCCGGGTGTAATCGGGTCTAAAACAGTAGAAAGTCAACTCAGGTGCTCAGTCCGATCGAGGCTAAAGTCATCTCAAATCAGTAAGAAACTCAACTAGCACCCAGACCCTTCCGAGCCTCGCGCTAATAGTAAAACCAGTGATAGAAACCAGAATTTAACTCTTTTTTACCCTAAGAAGATCCACATGTTAAGTCATACCATTTCCAATCCATTTTCATCAAAAACGGGCACCCAAGGCCATGCAAAGTTTAGAAAATCAGTTCTAGTAGGCACGAAGCCAAAACCATATTAAAACATTGATAAAACCTTTTTATATGCATGGAAATGATATGATAAAAAATAATTAGCCGCCCAGCAGCTCACAATCAACCTATAAGCATTGTACAGGCTCTAATCACTCTACACACAGATAGCCAGCATAATATCATGATAGTGATGCCCGGGACTCACGGGCACTCCCGAGTAACCCACCACCTATGGTCCAGAGTAAAAACAAGGCCACACAGGACCATAAGGGTGATAATATCAACTACAGAGAATACTACACATAACGGAGGAAAGAAATGAGGTGAATCATGAAAAGCGGTCAAGGTCTGTGGTACCAACCTAATAACCCAACCCAAGGACACCAGCTAGTACAATTTTATCTAATATATGCTAAGTCTATGGAGTTTAGACAGTAACCTACTTGTCGTCCGATGACAAGCTGCTAGAACAACAAAATCCAATCCCGAATCACTCTGAGAAACCCCAAATGATGATCAAACTATCTAAAACACTAAAATGAGTCTAACGATACCCATATCGCTACACTTGTGGCCGGGTCAAAATCTGGGTCAAAAGTAGGCCCATTGGGCCTAGAACCCGAAATAAAAAATGGAAAGAAGCACGATGAACACAATGGTGCCAAGAAAACATGCTCCAAAATTGAGCACAATTGGCGAAGAGGAGGGCAACAAAATAGCCCGCTCTAGAGGAGGGTTAAAGTTGGAATTTAAGAACAATTATCAGAAATTAGGCAAGGATTACTTACCACAAAGAGAGAAATTAATCCAAGATGGTGAATTCCTCGAGCCCACGAACATGCAAGAGCAAGAAGGCAACCTCTACAACAATTTCCAAACTTTTGGAAATGAGCACCAATGGAAGATTTTTGAAAAGAACAAGAGAAAGCATGTTGGGGAAGAAGACTTACCAAGAATCGAAGGATCACGAATTATCGAAAAAAAATTGATTTCCCCATGGCTAGGACTGATATGAATCAATTTGGTAGAGAGTATACGTGTTTTGGAGTTGTAAAAGTTGAGAGAAATGGCTGTAAAAATGAAAACTCAGAAATATATAGCTGCAGGAAAATGGCCAGCGCCAACGGCGACATCACAGTGTAATCGCACTGGCTAGCCGAAACTCGTGTGAGCGCGATCGTGCTAGGACAACTCTGATAGTGTTGAAGGCCTGGTCTGCAATTTTTTTCTGCAACATTTTTAAAACTCCAAGGGGCATTCTGGGCACAATCAGAAACCGATATCCAAAAACCAATAATGCTAATAGAGTGGAAACAACGTTCCCGACTCAACGGAATCAATGAAACTTCTATATGAGATCGTTTCGGAGAAATTTTGACCCAAGTCAACACTAACTAATAAGAACTCAAATTCTCGAAATGAGCCTGGCTCACCCAGAATCCAAACCAATCACCTACCTAACCCAAACTCAACATTTTGGAGCTAATGGAATTGTCGGATTTCGAATTTGATGCTCCGATCATCGAAAGATGCCCAAAGTTACACTTCTAACTCTAAATGGCCTGAAAATAGAGAAAATAGCACAAAACCCACATCGGAAGTTTTTAGGCCTCAAATAAAGGTCCAAATAGACCAAACACAATGCTTCAAAGCTAACCGAACTATCAGAATTCAATTCTGAGCAAGTTTCCTAAGAATGTTGAATAAAGTCAATGATATTCTAAGTTAAGGCTCTAAAATAGGCAAATGGCCAAAACAACCAAACGAACGACCAGGGTATCAAACTACTGGTCCCAACAAGTCATAAATAACTTGGGGTCACTATAAGGAAGCTCGAACAGTATAATAAATGCATAAATACAAAGATGACCGGAAGGATCATCAAAAGTTGGCGCCTAGAACTATATTGAATCATTGCTTTGTCCTTTGAATTTTAAAAATCATATAAGGTTAAGAAAGTAAAATACACTTCTAACCTTGATCGAGATGAGCTCATAAAATATTGCAGTTGTTTCAAAATATCATCTTGGCATGCCAATAAAGTATCCAATTGTGAATTTAATGTTTCTATGTGAGATTGCTGGTTTTCTACCACAACTTCAGATGCATCTAATTGTTTTTGCAAACCATGTTGGACACTAGCAGCTTCCTCCTTCGTCTTTCTAAAAGCGTCTTCCAACTCTGTTGTTTTCCCTTGTGTTGCTCGATTAGTATTAGGTTTCGGTCCATAATCTGTAATGACCCTTCCGGTTATTTCCATGAATATATTTTCCTTGTGCCGTTAGTGCGTGTTTGTAGCGGCCCCAAGTCATTTAAGGCTTGTCGGGACCGGTATTTCTGTGCCGGGTCCATTTGTTTGATCGTAAGGTTCTTTTATAAATTTTCTGAACTTTGGGTAAAATATCTCGGAGCTTTTCTCCCAATATATAAAGAGTTAGAAGTCCCCCGAAATACCAAATCGAAGGTCTACGAGTCTAGTTTCCAACGCATAAAACCTCACGTCCAACTGATCTCGGAGTAAAAAGGTATGATTGTTTTACCGCGGACTGTCTGGCAGAAAATGGGTTACGTACCGGGTCGCGAACCGGGTCGGGTTAAACTCGATTTAAGCCTCAACTTCACGTTTTAAAACGCCATTTCAGTTCCGAAACAGTGAGAAAACATAAGGGAGGATTCCGAGAGAGTTCTTGAGTATCAAAATCGTGCGATGGTGAGTTACGAGCCTAAGCTTAAGAATTTTATTAGCATCGCGCTTGTATTTGAAAATATTTTATTTAAAAGTTGAATTTGGTAAAAATTATATTATTATTGCCTTTTCCAAATATTTTAAAGGTTTATGGAAAATATTTTTGATACGTTATAATTGTATATGTATTTATTTTATAAGGTTTTTATACACCATAATATTTTAACGGAGATCGTAAATTTAGTTATGTTAAAATTTATTATTATAATATAGTAGGTTTTGTTTGAAACAATTTTCTATGAATTATGGTATATTTAAAATATTATACTTATTTTACCACGAATTTATGCAATACCCGAATATATATATAACGAGATAAATATTATTATGGTGGCACCACCACTTCCACGTGGAAGTGGTGGAGAAGTGCACAACATTTATTTGCACTAAATTATGACACCTAGGTAGCCACTAATCCTTTCAATATGCTGCCACTTAGTATGGTTGTTTAATATATTAATGAGGTAGTATATGTAATTAATGGCATATTGGCCAAATTAGTGTATATACCCCAGCAAGCATGGATTATGCCATTCTTGCTTCACCTTCCCTTTTGTATTTTCAAATAATATTGCGGTATAACATATAGCAAGTTATTATGTATTTTTATCGTTATATTTGATCGGCCGAAAGCAATAGATTATCTACGTCAAATTATTCAAGCCCGAGTTCGAGTTTGATTTCGTGTTGGGGATTTTTCGGAGAGGTTCAAGCTTGTCATCGGACGACAGGTAGGTTACGGTTTATTTTCCCTAGACTCCGCATATATAGAATAAAATTGTATTAATGGGCATCCTTGGGTTGGTTTATTAGGTTGGTACCACAGACCTTGACCGCTTTATTCTTGTCCGCCTACTTTTGTTCCTCCGTTGCTTATAGTATTTGCCGATATATTTTATTTACCCGTGTGGTCCTGTGAGGCCATTTTGACTCTGGAACATAGAAGGTGGGATTTTGGGGATGTCCGCGAGTCCCGGGCATAGAATTATCCTTCTAGGCTGGTTATGCTTGCTGAGTAGTTGTGGGCCTGCGCAGGGTCGATAGGTTGATTGTGAGCTGCTGGGCAGCTATTGTGTGTGATCATACCATTTCCATCCATATAAAGAGGTTTTATCCATGTTTTACTATGGTTTTGGCTTCGGGCCTACTGACACTATTTTCTAAACCTTGCATGGCCCGGGGGCCCGTTTTTTATGGAAATGATTTGGAAATGGTTGATTTAACTTGTGAATATTCCTGGATAAAAGGAAGTAAAATTATGTTTTAAATCACCAATTTTACGATTCACGCTAGACTCGGCAGGGCCGGGGTGCTAGTTGAGTTTTCTTTCTACTTGAGTTGATTTTAGCCTCGGTCGGACCGAGCACCTGAGATGACTTTTTACTGTTTAGACCCGATTATGCCCGGGCACCATTGGAGGGGTTTTTGAGACATTTTCCTACTACTTTAGTCCTGGACAGGGTCTGGGCATTGCATATTCGAGACTGGATCTCTATCTTGATACCGGACTTGCTTCCGGACGACATGTGTTGATACTGAGTTTTAGTATGGGGTCTGGGACCTCCATGGACCTTGACATCCGGGCCAGGGGCTACGGGCTGCGTGTGCCGGAGGAGGGGTATACGGCGGAGTAGAGGTATACGGGAAGTGTCCTTCCATGGAACCTACCTGCTGGGCCGGATCGGCGCCGGAGGAGGTACATATAGAGATACCATGGCACTTGAGATCTTCATGCATCATATCATTCATGGTTTGAGGTTCTACCCTTGTTTGTTTTTTGCTGATTGTATGCTCCGGTAGTATGGGATGCCGGAGGGTTTGTTTTCACTTGTTTGTGTTCCTCGGTTGTATGGGCGGCCGAGGGACTGTAGGTAGACTCTTTCTATTTACTTGTAGAATTATTCCCTGTTACGGTTAATTATGAAATTGGTTACTGCTAGACTGTTAGTTGCTGGGTGTGAGATTGATATGATTAGTTGGGCTTGATTCATGTCTCTGAGCATGCCTATTATTACTCTTTCTCTCTTCTTCTTACACTTGAGGTTACCGGTATACCGTCCATTTTGTAAACTTATTTTGTATACACTGTTATTGCAAGGACCCCAAGTGCGTTATTTCTAACTTTCACCTGTGCCTATGGTGTGTATATTTTGCTTACTAGCCTCATATGTGGTTCTGTTGATTTCCCTCTGGGCTAGTTCCTGTGTACCTTTCGTTGATTTCTGTGACTACTTGCTTCTACTCTGTCTATTACTATGCTATTATCTTATATGTGCCCAGTCGGCCTATGATACCTACTGGGTACCTTATGCTTCTTATTTGGTGCTCACCCCTACCCCCTGCATCTTTGGGTGCTGATCCTAGCGTGGGCCATCGCCGTTAGATCGTTGTGATTCGTGCTTGGAGATCTGTCGGGGACTACTTCAGACTGAGGGTGAGCTCTTGGCGATCGGAGTTTAGCTTTAGTTTATCTTTTGCTTCATGTACTCTATTACCATTCAGAGACATTTGTATATATAGCTTTGGTTTATTTGCTCTCCATGTATGTAGTTTGGCTCTGTACTATGATACCAGATCTTGGGGTTTAGTTTAGTTTTCGCATATGTATATATTTATATTCATTTTATCTGTTCTCTTCGTCTTGTTCCCTTATTTGTTAGATAGTAGCCCATTGCTAATTGTTCTGGGCTACGGGGATTGGTTCACCTACCGGGGGTTGTAGGTGCCATCATGACCGAGAAATTGGGTCGTGACAACTTGGTATCAGAGCTTTAGGTTAACCGGTGTCATCGGTATAGGAGCCAATGTCTAGTAGAGTCCTGCGGATCGGGGCGGAGACGTCCGTACTGAATCTTTGGGAGGCTACAGTGGCATTTTAGGAAATTTTACTCTTTATTTGCTTCTGTGTCGTGCGTAGAACCCTTGAAGTTTCTGGAAATCTCATTTGTTCTACTTCATCCTTCCGCAGATGGTTCATACGAGATCATCGGCATCACGCAGGGATGAGCATCCCGTTCCAGCACCAGCTCCAGCGCCAGCTCCAGCGCCAGCTCCAGCACCAGCTCCAGCACCAGCTCCAGTGCCCACTTCTGTGCCAGCTCCAGCCGCAGCTGAGTCTCCGGATATTTGGGGATTACTATTACAGCTTTTGGGTGTGATTGGAGAGCGGCCTTTCGAGATAGCACAGTTATCCGCTCAGGGGGCAGCCCTGGGTGCACAGAGCTTAGGAGCGCAGCCAGCTACTATTGCTCCCCGTACGGAGGTCATTCCGGTTCCATCTATTGCACAGCCTCTTGCTCCTCGCCCAGTTATGACAGAGTCAGAGCAGAAGGCATTGGGTAGGTTTTTGAGGTTAGCACCTCCGAGGTTTGCGGGTACTTCTAGACAGGATCCACATGACTTTATTACTACCTGTGAGGAGATGTTGCATCATTTGGGTTTGTTGGAGACTCACGGGTTTTTTTATACTACCTATCAGTTGGAGGGCCCAGCGAAGTTATGGTGGAGGGCCCAGGTTGTTTGTAGACCACCGTCGTCACCTCCTTTGACCTGGTCTGAGTTTTATGAGGACTTTATGGCCAAGTTCCTACCCCAGAGTGATCGGGAGCGTCGCAGGGAGCAGTTTACTCACCTTGTACAGGGGTCTACGACTATCTCAAAGTATGAGACCCATTTTCATCAGCTAGCACCGTTCAGAGCTATGATCATTCCTACTGAGGCAGATAGGATTCGCAGATTTGTATGGGGTTTTAGGCCAGAGATCAGGCAGCCAGCTGAGATATTGATTGCTAGTGGTCGGTCATTCCAGGCTATTGTAGACTATGCCCGCACTGTGGAGGACTTACAGTGACATGATCAGGGGTCCAGAGATAAGAGGCCTCGACATCAGGGTGTCTATAGTGGTTCCAAATATGGTGGTAGAGGTCCTGGCCAGTGGAGCCGGAGTTATCAGCCACAGCAGCACCAGGGTCAGTCCAGCCTACCGGTTCAGGCTTCCCTTCAGACTTTTGGTAGTACCCAGTTCGAGCAGGGTCAGAGCAGCCATCAGGGCTATGGCGGCCAGCCTTCAAGGGCTACAGTTTTTGGGGCATCAGGTCGTGGTGGTCATTCGGGATTTGTTGGTCCATCTCGACTGAGTAGGCCGTCAGGGGCTTATTTTACTTGTGGTGCGATGGGTCATTTTGCTAGAGATTGCCCTCAGCAGGGTACAGTTCAGTTGGCTGAGCCTTTACGAGCAGTTTAACCTCCGTCTAGAGGGGGTGGTCGTCAGAGTAGAGGTAGTGCTCCGCGCAGCAGAGCAGGTGGTAGGGATGGCGGTCGGGCAGGTGGAGGTCGTCGTCAGTTTTACGCGGTCCCTAAGAGACCAGAGGCAGAGGCCTTAGATGCTGTGATTACAGGTACAATTTCTGTGTGCCATCAGTCTGCTATGGCTTTATTTGGTCCTGGATCCACTTACTCATATGTATCTGCCTACTTTGTGCCTTGTTTGGGGTTAGCTAGTGAGCTATTATCTGTTCCTGTTTTTGTTTCGACCCCAGTAGGAGATTCTTTAGTAGTGGATCGGATTGTGAGATCCTGTATGTTATCTGTTGGTGATTCAGAGACTTGGGGTGATTTGATGATTCTTGATATGCTAGATTTTGATGTGATACTGGGCATGGACTGGTTATCCCCTCACCGTGTGGTTTTGGATTGTTATGCCAAGACCATTACCATAGCTGTGCCCGGTGTATCCCCGGTTGTGTGGCAGGGTTCTGTTAGCCATGCACCATCTGGGATCATCTCTTGTCTTCGAGCTAGGAAGTTGATTTCCCGTGGGTGTTTAGCTTATCTAGCATATGTCCGAGATGTTAGTGCTGACCCTACTTCTCCTGAGTCTGTTCCTGTGGTTAGAGACTTCCTCGATGTGTTTCCTACCGACCTGCCAGGCCTTCCACCTGAGAGAGATATTGATTTCGCTATTGAGCTAGAGCCGGGCACTAGGCCCATTTCTATTTCTCCTTACCGTATGGCTCCTGCTGAGTTGAGGGAGCTTAAGGAGGCAGCTCCAAGGATTTGTTAGCTATAGGGTTTATTAGACCTAAGTGTGTCCACCCGTGGGTGCTCCCTTTTCTCTTCGTGAAGAAGAAGGATGGGTCCGTGGCATGTGTATTCATCTATCCGGCAGCTGAATAGGGTGACAGTGAAAGATAGGTACCGAATCCGAGGATTGATGATTTGTTTTGACCAGCTTTCAGGGTTCAAATCGTGTTTTCGAAGATTGATCTGAGGTCTGGCTACCATCAGTTGAGGATTAGGGCGGAGGACATCCCTAAGACAGCATTCAGGACACGTTATGGCCATTATGATTTCCTGGTGATGTCTTTTGGGTTGACTAATGCCCCCGCAGCCTTTATGAATTTGATGCACAGGGTTCTTGGCCCGTATTTGGACCTCATTTGTGATAGTTTTTATAGATGACATCTTGGTATACTCGCGTAGTAGAGATGAGCATGA
>QJPP01005633.1:0-24617 GCA_003996215.1 Jaltomata sinuosa
TCATCTTCGCGTGATGCCGATGATCTCGTACGAACCATCTGCGGAAGAATGAAGTAGAACAAATGAGATTTCCAGAAACTTCAAGGGTTATACGCACGACACAGAAGCAATGAAAGAGTCAAATTCCTAAAATGTCACTGTAGCCTCCCAAAGATTGAGTACGGACGTCTTCGCCCCGATCCGCAGGACTCTACTAGACATTGGCTCCTATACCGATGACACCGGTGAACCTAAAGCTCTGATACCAAGTTGTCACGCCCCAATTTCTCGGTCATGATGGCACCTACAACCCCCGGTAGGTGAACCAATCCCCGTAGCCCAGAACAGTTAGTAATGGGCTACTATCTAGCAAATAAGGGAACAAGACAAATAAAATAGATAACAAGGATATAAATATATACATATGCGGAAACTAAACCAAACCCCAAGACCTGGTATCATAGTATAGAGCCCAAACTACTTACATGGAGTGCAAATAATCCAAAATAATATATACAGATATCTCTGAATGGTAATAGAGTACATGAAGCAAAAGATAAACTAAAGCTAAGCTCCGATCGCCAAGAGCTCACCCTCAGTCTGAAGTAGTCCCTAACAGATCTCTAAGCACGAATCACAGCGATCTAACGGCGATGGCCCACGCTAGGATCTGCACCCAAAGATGCAGGGGGTAGGGGTGAGCACCAAATGCGAAGCATAAGGTACCCAGTAGGTATCATAGGCCGACTGGGCACATATAAGATAAAAGCGCAGTAATAGACAGAATAGAAGCAAGTAGTCACAGGAATCAACGAAAGGTACACAGGAACTAGCCCAGAGGGAAATCAACAGAACCACATATGAGGCTAGTAAGCAGAATATACAAACCATAGGCACAGGTGAAAGTAAGAAATAACGCACCTGGGGTCCTTGCAACAACAGTGTATACAAAATAAGTTTACGAAATGGACGGTATACCGGTAACCTCAAACGTAAGAAGAAGAGAGAAGGAGTAATAATAGGCATGCTCAGAGACATGAATCAAACTCAACTAATCATACCAATCTCATACTTATCCATAATAGAGAACAATTCTGTAAGTAAAAAGCAAAAGTCTACCTACAGTCCCCCGGCCGCCGCATCAACCGGAACACCAACAAGTGAAAAACCCTCCGGCATCATACTACCCGGAGCGTACCAATCAGCAAAACAACAAACAAGGGTGGAACCTCAAACAATGAATGATATGATGCATGAAGATCTCAAGTGAAATGGTATCTCTGTATGTACCTCCTCCGGCGCCGATCCAGCCCAGCAGGTAGGTTCCATGGAAGGACACTGCCCGTATACCTCTACTCCACTGTATACCCCTCCTCCGGCACACGCAGCCCGTAGCCCCTGGCCCAGATGGCAAGGTCCATGGAGGTCCCAGACCCCATACTAAAACTCAGTATCAGAACATATATCAAGATAGAGACCCAGTCTCTCGATATCAAGATAGAGACCCAGTCTCGAATATGCATGCCCAGACCCTGTCCAGGACTAAAAATAGTAGGAAAATATCTCAAAAACCCCTCCAAGGGTGCCCGGGCGTAGCCGGGTCTAAACAGTAAAAAGTCATCTCAGGTGCTCGGTCCGACCGAGGCTAAAAATCATCTCAAGTAACAAGAAAACTCAACTAGCACCCCGGCCCTGCCGAGTCTAGCGATAATCATAAAACTGATGATTTTAAACATAATTTTACTTTCTTGCCCAAAAATCTCGCACAAAGTGAAATCAACCATTTCCAGAATCATTTCCATCAAAAACGGCCCCCCCGGGCCATGCAAGGTTTAGAAAACAGTGCCAGTAGGCCCGAAGCCAAAACCACAGTAAAACATGGATAAAACCTCTTTATATGCATGGAAATGGTATGATCACACACAATAGCTGCCCCGCAGCTCACAATCAACCTATCGACCCTGCACAGGCCCACAGCTACTCAGCAAGCATAACCAGCCTAGAAGGATAATTCTATGCCCGGGACTCGCGGACATTCCCAAAATCCCACCTTCTATGTTCCAGAGTCAACAAGGCCTCACAGGACCACAAGGGTAAATAAAATATAACGCAAAATACTACAAACAACGGAGGAACAAAAGTATGCGGACATGAATAAAGCGGTCGAGGTCTGTGGTACCAACCTAATAAACCAACCCAAGGATGCCCATTAATACAATTTTATTTTATATATACGGAGTCTGGGGAAATTAAACCGTAACCTACCTGTCGTCCGACGACAAGCTGCTAGAACACGATGTCCAAGCTCGAACCACTCCGAGAAAATCCAAAACTAAATCGGAATCGGATTCGGATTTGGGACGGAATAACTTGACGTAGACAATTGATTTTCTTTGCGGTGATCCAATAAATTATCAAGATCTTGCTTATTGAAATCAACTTTTAACGTGACAAGAGAATGATGTATTGTGGTAATTTTTGCACCATAATTATATTTCAAAGAAGCATTAAGCATTGTTGGCAGCACTTACATAGCAATTTGTTCAAGAATGCTTCAGTGAATAGAAAATAGAAGTGTAATGAAAGTTAAGGCAACAATTGCCTACACCCTCAATTGGTTTCCACGTGGGGGGGTGGTGTGTGTCAACACCACACCTCCCCTTATCCAATTAATGATAGGTGGATCCCCGCCACGTACGTACTCGGGTATTGAATAAATTCGTGGTAAAATAAATATAATATTTTAAATATACTATAATTCATAGAAAATTATTTCAAACAAAACCTACTATATTATAATAATAATTCCTAACATAAATAAATTTACTAACTCCGGTAAAATATTATGGTGTATAAAAACCTTATAAAATAAATACATATACAATTATAATGTAACAAAATATTTCCCATAAACCTTTAAAATATTTTGAAAAGGCAATAATAATATATTTTTTACCAAATTCAACTTTTAAATAAAATATTTTCAAATACACGCACGATGTTAATAAAATTCTTAAATCTAGACTCGCAATTCACCAACGCACGATTTTGATACTCAAGAATTCTCTCGGGATCCTCCCATATGTTTTATCACTGTTTCGAAACTGAAATGGCGTCTTAAAACGTGAAACTGAGGCTTAAATCGGGTTTAACCCGACCCGGTTCGAGACCCGGTTCGCAACCCATTTTCTGCCAGACAGTCCGCGGTAAAACAGTTATAACTCTTTACTCCGAGATCAGTTGGACGTGAGGTTTCATGCGTTGGAAACTAGACTCGTAGACCTTCGATTTGGTATTTTGGGGGACTTCTAATTCATTATGTATTGGGAGGAAAGCCCTGAGACATTTGACCCAAAGTTCAGAAAATTTGTTAAAGATCTTACGATAACTTTTGTCGATTTACTTGACTTCAAAACTTATACGTGGAAATGACCGGAAGGGTCATTACATCAATATACAACGTAACCCTTAGTCACAGATCATGTTTTGGCGTTAATCATTTTTTTCTCTTAGGACAATCTGCATCATGACATCACTTCACACTACAACTCATGACCATAAGAAAAAATTCACATTAAGTAAGTCACACAATAAAGAACACCCCATTAGGGTTACCCATCCGGCATTTATCCTCAATCATTAACATCAATCATTCAGGTTCATGGTATCGTCTACACATAGTCTATTCCCACTACTCACATTAGTCTTATTAAATTTAAGGTCAACCAAAGATAATGTCATATACATACATATAAAATTGAACATGCAGACCTTATTACTTTTATCTCTAAGTAATATCCATCCAATCTCTATGCCCAAAGGCCTAATCATGCTATCTCCATCAATTCTACACAGTGCATAAGATTAGATAATCAAAGTCTTACTACTTATTAAATCATAACTTACCTCGACGCTGAGCTATTATTGCAGGATGCATGAAACCTTTTTCCTTGATCTCGATCCTAAACTCCTGATGGAGCATCCAAGAGGAGGACGAGGTAGACATGCTTCTTTGAGAGCTTATTCCTTTTGTTTTTGGTGTTCTAATTTAGAGCTAACCCTAGGGGATCTTTTAGAAGGAACTCCCCTTTTGGGATAAGAGTTGAAGGCTAGAAACACGTAATGTTTATATTCTTCCTTGCGGGCTTTGATGCAACGTACATAACCTCGTTGCAGTAAGCTCGCTATGGCGAGAAGAGGGCTGCTACGGCAGAAACTAATCCTTTGGCCCCACTTCTTCTGACTCCATTTTAATCAGCGACTTTATTAAACACAATAGTTATAATTCTGAATAAAATTCATATCATAAAATTTTAATTTTTTACGTTTTACCTTAGGAGTTTTAATATCAATAAAATGGGTCATTGCATACCAATTTACCAATTATTCATTCCCGAACTGACTCAGGAGGCATAAGAGTAAGAGACCAGAATTTTGAAGAGGTTATTTTCAAAGCCCTCAATTCTATGTTTCTATCTGACTCACTTGCATCACTTCTTCTAAACCAATAATAATTTTTCACTGAGACACTCTGGAATGATGAAGCGAGAAATTTTGTATTACGCATGAGTTGGATTACTCTTCTCACAATTTCCCATCTTAAGGGGGAATTTTTCTTACATAGGTCCTTATAAGAATTCATGACACCCGTAAGAGTAAGATTAAGCAAAGGACGGCAATGTCAAACAAAATCATAATACTAGAAAACACTTGAGCCGCTACAACTAGGGGATTCTCACTGTAGCAAGCTCTCCACAGCAGAGAATGGGCCGCTGCAGCAGAAGTCCTGGCAGAATAAGGGTTGGAGAGGGAGTTCATTTCCTAACTTTGCCAAAAGCTCAACTTCCCCCCACTTAATAATTCTCTCCAAAACTCCTCCTCTCTTCATTGATTCTTAAGGTAAGACTTCTTTTTATTGCTTTATTACATTGATATAGTACTTCTAAATGTATTATTGATGCCTAAATTGCTTGATTTTGACACAAAATAGGGGTTTGGGGGTAAGGATTTTATTTTCCTATTTAGGGGAGTAAATTCGTAGCATGCTAACTTATTTTACGTCTTTAACTTCTTTACAATAATCTCTGCATAAGTTCTACGAAGTTTATGGGGTCTTAAACTTGAAAATGGAGCAGGGTATTAGGAAAAAAATTGAAACTTTTTGAACCTTTAAATCTTGACTTGGGTGTTAGTCGTCATAAAAATGAAGTGTAAGCTTTATACACTCTACCATTGTGCTTGATTTGTGATAAAAGTTGATAAAATGGAGAAAAGTTTCAAAAATGCCATTTTTGGGGCTCAAAGTCTTCTGGGGACGATTACTCTGCTACGGTGGAAGTTATCTCACTGTGGTAGACTCGTCATAGCGGGCATGGCTTCGCTATGTCGGTCCATTCTTGGCCTAGCGAGTTGGTTCTCACTATAGCAACCTCGCTGCAGTGGAATAGGGCCTGCTGCAGTGGAGATCTTAGGGAAGTATCCTGCCTAAAAGGGATTGAAAATTTTGAAATTGATTTTTCTACTGCTTCCTTGATTTTCTACTTAACTCTTATTACTAATCATTGAAAATATTATATAACACGACTCATTTCCTCTTATACAGGCCGAAGGTGGCAACATTTCCTATGCAAGGTTCTTGAACTCCCAATGTAGGAGGCGGTACATAGAGTAGAAGGTTAGGAGTTTCACCCATGAGCGGGATTTCTTGATGTCAAGTGTAGTAGATGAGGCATTGGGGTTCTTTCACGATCCGATTTCTCAGGTCATGATGCTACCTACAACCCCCCAGTAGGCGAACCAATCCCCGTAGCCCAGAATGGTTAGTAATGGGATACTACCTAACCAATTACGGACAACAAGCAGAAATAAGCAAAAGCTGAATATAAAGAAAAGACACGCGGAAGTAACAAACCAAAATATATATACAAATGATACTAAACAACCCCAAGACTTGGTATCGATAGTACAAAGCTTCTAATAGAATACAAGTATTAGAAATAACAAAATACAATATAAACCTATCTCCTAAAGTACAAGGAGCAAGAGTACAACAGATGAGATGTAGACAAGGCCCGACTGTCAGGCGCTCACCCTAGTCTCGAACTTCTCAAAAGCACCATGAGTATCCAACGCAATCAATAACGAAAGCTCAACTAATATCTGCACCAGAAAGAAGCAAAAGTGTAGTATGAGCACTAAGAAAATGAGTACTCAGTAGGCATCATCGGCCGACTGAGCGCATATAAGATATTAAAACAGTAAGTAGCAGATAGCAAGGAAGTAGTCACCGAAGCAATAGAGAAAGCACAAGGAACTAGCACAGAGAATAGACAACCAAAATTTATAAGCATACAATGCTAGCACAGAAAACAAATATACACAGAACACAAGTGCAAGAAAAAGGGACGCACTTGGGATCCTTGCAACAATAGTATATAAAAGGAGAGAGAGTAGGGAACATGGTGGTATACCGGTAACCTCAAGTACAAGGAAAAGAAGGAAAGCAGTCTAACATACTCAAGAAGGAATCAATAAGCATAAGGAAATCATTACACCAATCCAACTTCAAGATAGCATAAATAGGAATCCACCTCACAAGTACAACCCTAGGATGGAATAACTAACCCACAATAACCTAGAATTACTACTCAAATCCTGATAAGAATGGAACCGAAAACTCACAATCTTCTCAGAAGGCCACACAAAAGTGACTTAATAAGATAGGACTCCCTAGCCCTATTAATAATCAAGATCCCACAACCGGAGCCTCAACAGGCTAATAACTGCTAAATCACCAAAAAATAAGGACCATAACCATCTCTATAAAGCGACAAGAGTAATCTAAACTACCTATAGTCCCAATGGCCGCCCATATAACCGAGGAACACAATCAAGTGAAAACAAACCCTCCGGCCTCCCATACAACTGGAGCGTACACTGAACACACAGAAAACAAGGGTGGAATGCAAGTGAAATATGAATGATGATGATAATGATGGAACCGATAATAGTAACCCAGTATGCACCTCCCTCCGGCACTTCGGTAGGAGGACCCATAGTGGGACGTACCCGCTATACACCATCCAACACCATATACCCCTCCTCCGGCACGCTCGGCCCTTTAGCCAGGTCCTAGAATGGCAGGGGCCATGGAGGTCCCTGACCATATACAGTAACAAATGAAAAATCTCAGAGAACTAGAGCCTCGAAGTACGTGCCCAAAATTGAACTAGGTCTAAAATAGTAGTAGTAATATCAAAAGACCCTCTCAAAGGGTGCTCGAAGTATACTCGGGTCTAAATCAGTGGTAAAAGTTTCAATAACCCTCTCAGAGGGGGCCCAGAGCGTATCCGGGTCTAAATCAGTCAGAAATTAGGTCTAGTGCTCTGCCCAGCAGAGCCTAGTATCAGTAGGAAATCAAGTCAAGTACTCTTCCTAGCAGAGCCTAGTATCAATAGAAAATCAAGGCTAGTTCTCTACCCAACAGAGCCTAGTATCAGTAGGAAATAAAGGCTAGGGCTCTGCGCAGCAGAGCCTAGTATCAGTAGGAAATCAGTGCAAAATCATCCAAAATCTCATGTCATCATTAGATTATACATAAAATGGGCCCCTGGGGCCATGTAAGTTTAGGAAAAACCATCAATAGTGGCTCGCAGCCAAAACCAAAGTAAAACATATGGGGAAAACCTTTCTCATGGATGATATGCTCACACACAAATATAAATTAGCCCAATGGCTCACAAATATTTTTACCGGCCCTGCACAGGCTCCACATCTACTTAGCAAACATAACCAGCCTAAAAGGATATCTCTATGTCCGGGACTCACGGACATTCCCAAATAAACCACCGTCTATGTTCTAGAGTCAATACAAGGTCACACAGTACCACAAGGTTGATATACAATACTACACGAATATTACAATGAACGTACGAAATAAACAGACAGAAAAGGCGAATAAGGTCTGAGGTATCAACCTAAAACAACCCATCCAAGGATGCTAATGAATGTAATTATAGCCTATATACGCAGAGTCTAGGTAGGGAAAGATATAACCTACCTGTCATCCAATGACTAGCTGCGGAAACGGCGTTGTCCAAGCTCGAACTACTCCGGGAATCTCCAATTCGCAAAAATACTAACAATATAATAATCTACACATTAAAACGAGACTGATGATACCCATAATGCTATAAACATAACCGGTCAAAATCTGGGTCACAAATAGGCCCGTGGGCCCCATGACCTAAAACTGGAAACGAAAAACACATGTGTTCCTCACCATCCCGGGAGCACATGCTCAAAAATTGAGTTGAAACAGACAACAATTGGGGCTCAAAACAGTTTGCTCAATTCAAGAATTGAAGAAGAAATTTTAAGAATGAACAATCGGAAATTGAGCAAGAAAGCTTACTATAAAGCAAGGAATTTCACCCGAACAACGAGTCTCACGAACCCACGATCATGCACTCACAAAAGGGGCAGAATCTACAAGAATTTCCAAGCTTTAAAGACTCCAAACAATGGTGGTTTTTTTAGAAAACAAGAGAAGAACAAGTTGGGGAAGAAAACTTACCAATTGTCGAGGGAGCGGGGATTTTTGATGAGAAAAAGATTTCCCAAGTTCAAGAACTAATTTGGAGAAATTTGGTAGAGAGAATTTTCAGTTTGGAGTTGGGAGGAAACAAGAATTTGAGCTCAAAACTCGAAGGAGGAAAGATTTATAGGGGCTGGACGCAGGTCAGCACCGTTGGCACTGCCTGGGCGCCGTTGGCGCAGAACAAATTCTTCTACAGAAAACCAGCAACAGCCAAAACTTCTATGGGGCGTTCTGGGAACAATCGGAACCCGATACTCAAAAACCAATAGTGCTATTAGAGTGAAAATGACGTTCCAGGCTCAATGAAATCAACAAAACTTCCATACGAGGTCATTTCGAAAGAATGTTTACCCAAGTCAGTACTAACTAACGCCAACAAAACACCCGAAATAAGACCGGATCACCCGGGACCTGAACCAACCAACTACCTAACACAAACTCGGCATTCCAGAGCTAACGGGGATGATGGAATTTCCATCTGAGGCCGTCTTCTCCGAATGTTGACCAAAGTCAACCAAATAAGCCCAACTGGCCTAAAAACACAAAATGAGAGAGAATTCCAAGCTGAAAAGCTCCTGGATCCCGACCAAAGGTCTCTCTAGACCAAAGTCCACGCTCCAGAGCTAACGAAACTGTCAAAATTTGATTCCAAGCACGTTCACCAAGAATGTTAACTGTCAAAATTTGATTCCAAGCACGTTCACCAAGAATGTTAATTAAAGTCAATGATTTCAAAAGCTTAAAGCTCTAAAACTAGGAACGGGCAAAAAGACCAAACCAACGTCCTGAGCACCAAACTACCGGTCCTAGCAAGCCATAAATGACTTGGAGCCGCTACAAGACTAGAAAGGCAAAAACATGAAAATGACTGGAAGGGTCATTACATCATCCACTACTAAAAAGACTTTCATTCTCGAAAGTTAGGAAAGAAGGAAAGACTAGAGATTAAAAGAATAGCAGATACACCACCCACACTATTCTCTTAGACAACCTGGGTAGCCTCCACTAACGGATGACACCCAATAGAATAGAACCAACAAAAGCAACCAAACCTAAAACCCCTGACTAGCCAAGATAGAATCCAAACTTAAATTCCAAAACACCAAGGGTCTGCCAATCCCAACTGAACCTTGCTAATCTCAACCGAAAAACACTGACACAACACTAAAACCAGAGAAGCAAGGTGACCAACACACAGAACTTGAATCTTTGAAACGACAACCAATTTTACCAAAAAAAACCAACAACAAAAACTCTAACTCATGAACCCGCTTATTCGTAAAACCCTTTTATTCTGAACTAAATCCTGTTGCACCACCAATAGGAAGCTGCATACAAGTCGAACACTCAACCACCCTCGAAGCATCAACTGACCCACCAGGGATCCACATTCTTTGCATATACTCTACCTTGAATAAAGTCACCCTTTTTACTCAAGTTATATCAAAGTCAAGCTATAGTCTACTAGTCTTTGCAATCCAAGCTATCAACTCATAGCATATCATCGATAACTAGAGTTACCTTCCCCCACTGACCATCAACCAATGAGCGGACACTTTTTCTAACATCAAGCTCGCTAACTGAACCCAACTGAACAACCCATCTGAACCCAACTGAAGTCCGCACACTAATGTTAGGAAAGGCATATATGAATACCTTGTGTTGACGGAGAACTTTCAAACTATAGAATGAAACCAACTTCGCTGCACCGTGTCAAGTCTGAATCAACTGGAAGCGAATGAACTAGGGAAACCTACCCGATAGACCCCAACCAAAACCAAGATCCTGCAAGTAGTAGGGTAAGCCTACCACGAAGTCCATAGCCATCACCAAGCTCCAAACTCTAAGAAGCACATGCTGCTACCCTGAATACTCGAACACCATTTTTATTTGAAATTTCTTTGCAATTCTCAACTCAGGAAGGAGTCTACCACACCATGAATATCAAGTCAAAACACCACGAAGGCAAAAGAAAAGGGTGTTTGAGGTTTGAAGTCACCATCTAGTTGTAGAAATTTTACATAAACCATCAACTCGCCTCTTTGGATCGAATCAACTGCTCTCCTATATCAGCAGACAAACCAAACAACCCGAAGCATACCACATACCAAACTTCTAGTCCATACTGGCCGAGTCTAACCAACACTAGAATCTCATATAAAATACAACCCTCAAAGACCCAACTAAATAAAACGCTCGGTAATAAAGAGGTCGATCAATCTCAAAGTATCATTAGAACTTAAAATATCCTTGCTAGCCTCAACACAGATAACCTGATCACATATAGCATACACCACTGCTGAATCTCGAACTTACACCACTGAGTCTTTCAAACCATAAAAGAAGGAACCTTGTACTATATAGAACACCCGCCAAAATATAGAATATCTAGACTACTCAAAGGTTAGCCAAGGACTAGGTGTCAAAGGCCAACTGTCACTGCACAACTAAAATGGGGAAGCTAAGTTGTCTGAACTCATTGCTGCAATCGAGAAGAACCGACAACGAACCATCCGGAGTAGTTTGCCAACCTGCGATTCTGAAACTCAACCTAAATTTTCGATCAATGCCTCTGTCGAAACCCATAAGTAGACTTATCCACCATCGGAGAACACTAATAGAGTAGGAGCCAACTAGGACATGAATACATAATTTTCTCAATCCGTAGATGCTACTGAACCCCAAACCGATCGAAGGAAAAACCACTGCAATTTGTAAACGGCTGAATCAAATCACCAACACACGATCCCAAAGCTAACCTTTGTCGTCACCTCAGTCAACTACTAAAACACATAAGCACGAATAAGGATTCATCTCCCTCCTTTTTCTACTAAACAAAACCTCTCCGTAGCATATACTGAACCTTACAAACTCTTTCTCAAATAAAATATGGAGCCATTACCTTAGTTCTTACATCTATATTTCCAAACTCAATAAAGTAGGAGAAGAATGGGCCAGATGCCCAACTCACCCAAAATGCTATGAGTACAACTCAGCCACGAGGCTACGGTCAACACTTTGTCAAAAATGCTAAAGCCAAAACTCAATCACAATGCCACAATCAAAGGCTCAACAAGAGGACTACGATCGAATTACCAACTGGAACCAGGGAAAATGATAAGATAACCTAACAGGACAAGAAATTGAAGGAGGCTACGGGAATAACCCACATACCTACCAACTTCCTAAACCAACCAAACAAGGAGGGTCGACTCTAATCACCCAAAAAACAAAACTAAATCATGCTCAATAGCATAACCAACACCTCTCATCTTAAGATAGAAGCTCAAACTTTTGTGGATTTCGTCATCAAGATGGATCGCCCTTACGCAGTCAATGAACTCAGGCTTTGGGCAAAGAGCAAGTCGAAAGCCATATTTTTTATTCAGTCCCAGTACTGAAAGACGTGACTTTTAGCCATGCTAGATAATAGCCTAGGCAATCAACCATCTAGGACCGCTCAAAAGGGAAGAATCAACACAAGTCTAGAGCCATGGCAAGACAGAAAACAAACCCAACCAGAAACACACTAACAAGAACTACCCACAAGCTATAACTCCAGGTAAACACCTCTCAAGGACATCTCACCCCATCCACTACTAAAGAATAAACTACCAATAAAACAATGCATAGATACTACAACTCAAGTAGTCAAACAACTAAACAAGTAGCATGTAGGCATATAAGCAAATAAATAGTGGAAGGGATAGAATTGCAACGCGAGCAGGACTTATCACAAGCCGAAGGTATCAAAAGCCTAACCTAGGGCAACGATATCAGGAACCTCTACCTTGGGCCCACCAAGAGGGGCATCAACCTGACAATGTCTAACACTGGCCTGAGTAGTCGAAGCTGAAGGCTCTGTCATCCCTCAATAGGGATAGTCTCTAGCATAATGCCCCATCATCCCACAACTATAGCAACCCAAAGAAGCCCTACTCTAACGCACGGTGCCTGTCGACTCTTGACGGCTACCTAAACCACCTGGCTGAAAGACACCTCTAACCATCCGGGGACCACCCCCACAACCATACACACTACCTCTCGCTACCTGGGGAATTCCCCTACTACCCTGTACTCTACCTCTGGCCGGTGGCACTGACGCCATAGAAGATAACACCTGCTGACCTTGTGGACTGGAAGATGGAATCATGGGACAATCCCTAGAAAAGTGCTCACGTACACCATACTAAAAGAAAATACCACTAGGTATATACGGGTGAGGAGATCACACTGAACCTGACCGGCCACCGTAGCCTACACAACCTGAAAGCAACCCTCGAGAAATCTGACCTGTACTAGGTCTGCTAAGCTTAACATGTCATGTACCACCACCCTCTTAAACTTGTGAAGCAACTGAAACTTGCCTGGTAGATAAGAAGAAAGGAAACCTATCTCTTATGGAGAATCCCCTACCTCGAGTATGAGAACCTCAGAAACTATCCTGGCGATGACGTTTCTTAGCACTACCTCCATAAGCCTCACGACATAAACCCTGGATAGACCAAGCATAATCCACTACCTAAAGGAAGGTAGTACCAACCATAACCAAGTGCTCGGTAGCCAAACGGGGCGGTGAAATCAAACCTACAATAGAGCTCTGAACCCTATAAAACTCTGAAGGTACAAACCTAACAGTATGCCTAACCATGTCATGAAATCTCACCTAATACTCCGATACCGACAGATAACCCTGCTAAAGAACTGGTGGCTCAACCTTAGCTGAAGCACCACTCAAAGAAACGGGTACTGAAACACCCACTGGAGGACTCAAAGTCCTAGCCACGGTGTCCTGAAGAACTGGAGTCACTATAAATCAAATCGGAGGCTGGTCTGGCCCCACACACCTTATCTGATGCGGTAAACTCTCACTCTGAAGTCCTTGCACTGAAGAAAGCACTAAAGTAATAGGCACATAAACCTCGACATCACCCGCAGTCGAACTTGTCTTAGGCATCTGAGAAGGAATGAAACAACCAAAGTTCTTAGAAGACAATAAAGCTAGGAATGCATGATAAGGAGCTAAGGAGATAAAACTTTCCCTAACAACGCCCTGTAGCCTCCCGCAGATAGGACACAGACGTTATCATACCGATCCGCGAGATTCTACTTAGACACTTTCTTTTGTACCACGACACCGATGAACCTAGAGCTCTGATACCAAAATGTCACAACCCAATTTCTCAGGACATAATGGCACCTACAACCCCCCAGTAGGTGAACCAATACCCGTAGCCCAGAACGGTTAGTAATGGGCTACTACCTAACCAATTACACATAAAAAGTAGAAATAAGCGGAGGCTGAATATAAACATAAGACACGCAGAAGCAACAACCCAAAATATATATACAAATGATACCACACCAACCCCAAGACTTAGTATCGATAGTACAGAAGATTCTAATAGAATACAAGTGTTAGAAGTAACAAAATACAATATAAATCTATCTCTAAAAGTACAAGGAGCAACAGTAAACGAAATGAGATGTAGATAATCCCCGACCGTCAGGCGCTCACCCTAGTCTCGAACCTCCCAAAGCTACATGAGTCTCCAACGTGATCAACGATGAAAGCTCAACTAATATCTGCACCATAAAGATGCAAAAGTGTGGTATGAGCACCAAGACAATGGGTACTCAGTGGGCATCATCGGCCGACTGAGCGCATATAAGATATAACAGTAAGTACAAGATAGCAAGAAAGAAGTCACCGAAGAAATAGAGAAAGCACAAGGAACTAGCATGGAGAATAGACAACCAAGAATTATAAGCATACAATGCTAGCACATAAAACAAATATGCACAGAACATAGGTGTAAGAAAAAGGGACACACCTGGGATCCTTGCAATAATAGTATATAAAAGGAGAGAGAGTCAGGAACATGGGGGTATACCGGTAACCTCAAGTACAAGGAAAAGAAGCAAAACAGTCTAACATACTCAAGAAGGAATCAACAAGCATAAGGAAATCATTACACCAATCCAACTTCAAGATATCATAAACAGGAATCCATCTCATAAGTACAACCCTAGGATGGAATAACTAACACACAATAACCAAAAATTTCTACTCAAATCCTAATAAGAATGGAACCAGAAAATCACAATCTGCTCAGAAGGCCACACAAAAGTCTCTCAATAAGATAGGACTCCCTAGCCCTCTCAATAATCAAGATCCCACAACAGGAGCCTCAACAGGCTAAATCACCAAGAAACAAGGACCATAACCAGCTCTATAAAGTGACAAGAGTAATCTAAACTACCTACAGTCCCAACGGCCGTCCATACAATCGAGGAACACAATCAAGTGAAAATAAACCCTTCGGTCGCCCATACAATTGGAGCGTACACTGAACACATATCAAACAAGAGTGGAATCCGAGTGAAATATGCATGATGACGATAATGATAGAATCGGTAATCGTAACCCTGTATGCACCTTTCTCCTGCACTTCGATAGGAGGACCCATGGTGGGACGTACCCGCTATACACCATCTGACACCATATACCCCTCCTCCAATAGGCTCGACCCTTTGGCCTGGTCCTAGAATGGCAGGGCCCATGGAGGTCCCTGACCACATTCAGTAACAAACACAAAATCTCAGAGAACCAGAGCCTCGAAGTATGTGCTCAGAATTGAACTGGGTCTAAAACAGTTGTAGTAATCTCAAAAGACCCTCTCAAAGGGTGCCCAAAGTATACTTGGGTCTAAATCAGTGATAAAAGTTTCAATAACCCTCTCAGATGGTGCCCAGAGCATATCCGGGTCTAAATTAGTCAGAAATCAGGTCTAGTGCTCTGCCCAGCAGATCCTAGTATCAGTAGGAAATTAAGTCTAGTACTCTGCCCAGCAGAGCCTTATATCAGTAGATAATCAGGGCTAGTGCTCTGCCCAGCAGAGCCTAGTATCAGTAGGAAATCATGGCTACGGCTCTGCCCAGCAGTGCCTAGTATCAATAGGATATCAGTGCAAAATCATTCTAAATCTCATGTCATCATTAGATTATACCAAAAATGGGCCCCCAGGGCCAAGCAAGTTTTTGATAAACCATCCATAGTGGCTCGCAGCCAAAATCGAAGTAAAACATGCAGAGAAAACCTTTCTCATGGATGATATGCTCGCACACAAATATAAATTAGCCCAATGGCTTACAAACATTCCTACCGGCCCTGCACAGGCTCCATAGCTACTCAGCAAACATAACTAGCCTAAAAGGATATCTCTATGTCTGGGTCTCATGAACATTCCCAAATAACCCACCGTCTATAATCCCGAGTGAATACAAGGTCACACAGGACCACAAGGGTGATATATAATACTACATGAATACTAAAATGAACGTACAAAATAAATGGACAGAAAAGGAGAATAAGGTCTGGGGTACCAACCTATAACAACCCACCCAAGGATGCTAATTAATGCAGTTATAGCCTATATACGCAGAGTCTAGGTAGGGAAAGCCATAACCTACCTATCATCCGATGACTAGCTGCGGGAACGACGTTGTCCAGGCTCGAACTGCTCCGGGAAGCTCCAATTCACAAAAACACTATCAATATAATAATCTACACATTAAAATGAGATTAACAATACCCATAATGTATAAATATAACCGGGTCAAAATCTGGGTCACAAATAGACTCATGGGCCTCACAACCCGAAACTAGAAACGAAAAATACACATGTGTTCCTCACCATCTCGGGAGCACATGCTTAAAAATTGAGCAGAAACGGAAAACAATTGGGGCTCAAAATAGCCCGCTCAAATCAAGAATTGAAGAAGAAATTTTAATAATGAACAATCGAAAATTGAGCAAGAAAGCTTACCATAAAGCGAGGAATTTCACCCGAACAACGAGTCTCACGAACCCACGATCATGCACTCACAAAAGGGGTAGAATCTACAAGAATTTCCAAGCTTTAGAGACTCCCAACAATGGTGGTTTCTTTAGAAAACAACAGAAGAATAAGTTGGGGATGAAGACTTACCAATTGTCGAGGGAGCGCGGATTTTTAATGAGCACAAATTCCCCAAGTTGAAGAACTTATTTGGAGCAATTTGGTAGAGAGAATGTTAAGTTTGAAGTTGGGAGGAAACAAGAATTTGAGCTGAAAACTCAAAGGAGGAAAGATTTATAGGGGCTGGACGCAGGTCAGCGCCATTGGCACTGTCCGGGAGCCGTTTGCGCTGAAGGAAATCATAGGTCAGTGCCGTTGGTGCTGCCTGGGCACCGTTGGCGCTGAACAAATTCTGCTGCAAAAAACTAGCAAAAGTCAAAACTTCTATAGGGAATTTCGGGCACAATCGAAACCCGATACTCAAAAACCAAGAGTGTTATTGTAATGATCCTTCCGGTTATTTCCACGTATACATTTTACTTGAACCGTTAGAGCATGTTTGTAGCGGCCCCAAGTCACTTAAGGCTCGAAAGGACCGGTATTTCGGTGTCGGGTCTATTTGTTTGGTCGCATTATAAGTTTTGAAGTCAAGCAAGTCAGCAAAAGTTATCGTAAGATCTTTAATAAATTTTCTGAACTTTGGGTAAAATGTCTCGGAGCTTTTCTCTCAATATATAAAGAGTTAGAAGTCCCCCAAAATACCAAATTGAAGGTATACGAGTCTAGTTTCCAACGCACAAAACCTCATGTCCAACTAATTGTGGAGTAAAAAGTTATGACTGTTTTACCGCGGACTGTCTGGCAGGAACCGGGTTGCTAACCGGGTCGCGAACCGGGTCGGGTCAAACTCGATTTAAGCCTCAACTTCACGTTTTAAAATGCCATTTCAGTTCTGAAACAGTGATAAAACATAAGGGAGGGTTCCAATAGAGTTCTTGAGTATCAAAATCGTGCGATGGTGAATTGCGAGCCTAAGTCTGAGAATTTATTAACATCGCGTGTATTTGAAAATATTTTATTTGGAAGTTGAATTTGGTAAAAAGTTATATTATTACTACTTTTTAAAAATATTTTAAAAGTTTATGAAAAATATATTGTTACGATATAATTGTATATGTATTTATTTTATAAGGTTTTTATACATTGTAATATTTTAATGGAGATAGTAAATTTAGTTATATTAAAAATTATTATTATAATATAGTAGGTTTTATTTGAAATAATTTTCTATTAATTATGGTATATTCAAAAAGCTATATTTATTTTACCACGAACTTATGCAATACGCGAGTATGTATATACCGGAACAAAAATATCCTTGGGTGTGTCAACCCCACACCCACGTGGAAGTGGAGGGAGTTGACAACAACCTGTAATGATGTGGTGGGCTTTTCATATTAGGATTAGTGGCATACATTAGTTAGTTAATTAATTAAATAATATTAGTATTTATCCTTAACTTAGCTTAGGTAATACTGTTATATATTGTCAGCAAAGGTTGCAAATTATGTATATATGTTCATACCGTGGAGAGTATTTGGTGGAAATAAACTACGTTGACACCTCGTTCGATCACCGAAAGAAAATCAATTATCTACGTCAAGTTATTCAAGCTCGAGTTCAAGTTTGATTTCGTTTCAGAGCTTCTTTTCGGAGAGGTTCGAGCTTGTCATCAGACGACAGGTAGGTTACGGTTTATTTTCCCTAGACTTCGCATATATAGGATAAAATTGTATTAATGGGCATCCTTGAGTTGGTTTATTAGGTTGGTACCACAGACCTCGACCGCTTTATTCATGTCCGCCTACTTTTGTTCCTCCGTTGCTTGTAGTACTTGCCGATATATTTTATTTACCCTTGTGGTCCTGTGAGGCCTTGTTTACTCTGGAGCATAGAAGGTGGGATTTTGGGAATGTCCGCGAGTCCCGGGCATAGAATTATCCTCCTAGGCTGGTTATGCTTGCTGAGTAGCTATGGGCCTGTGCATGGTCGATAGGTTGATTGTGAGCTGCTGGGCAGCTATTGTGTTTGATCATACCATTTTCATGCATATAAAGAGGTTTTATACATGTTTTACTACGGTTTGGGCTTCGGGCCTACTAGCACCATTTTCTAAACCTTGCATGGCCCGGGGGCCCCGTTTTTTATGGAAATAATTTGGAAATGGTTTGATTTGACTTGTGAATATTCCTGGTAAAAGGAAGTAAAATTATGTTTTAAATCACCAGTTTTACGATTAACGCACTCGGCAGGGCCGGGGTGCTAGTTGAGTTTTCTTGCTACTTGAGATGATTTTTAGCCTCAGTCGGACCGAGCACCTGAGATGACTTTCTACTGTTTAGACCCGGTTATGCCCAGGCACCCTTGGAGGGGTTTTTGAGATATTTTCCTACTACTTTAGTCCTGGACAGGGTCTGGGCATGCATATTCGAGACTGGGTTTCTATCTTGAACCCGGACTTGCTTCCGGACGACATGTTTGATACTGAGTTTTAGTATGGGGTCTGGGACCTCCATGGACCTTGCCATCCGGGCCAGGGGCTGTGGGCTGCGTGTGCCGGAGGAAGGGTATACGATGGAGTAGAGGTATACGGGCAGTGTCCTTCCGTGGAACCTACCTGCTGGGCCGGATCGGCACCGGAGGAGGTATATACAGAGATACCATTTCACTTGAGATCTTCATGCATCATATCATTCTTGTTTGTTGTTTGTTGATTGTACGCTCCGGTAGTATGGGATGCCGGAGGGTTTGTTTTCACTTGTTTGTGTTCCTCAATTGTATGGGCGGCCGGGGGACTGTAGGTAGAATTTTGCTATTTACTTACAGAATTGTTCCCTGTTACGGTTAAGTATGAAATTGGTTACTGCTAGACTGTTAGTTTTTGGATTTGAGATTGATATGATTAATTGAGTTTGATTCATGTCTCTGAGCATGCCTATCATTACTCTTTCTCTCTTCTTCTTACACTTGAGGTTACTGGTATACCGTCCATTTCGTAAACTTATTTTGTATACACTGTTATTGCAAGGACCCCAGGTGCGTTATTTCTTACTTCCACCTGTGCCTATGGTGTGTATATTCTGTTTACTGGCCTCACATGTGGTTCTGTTGATTTCCCTCTGGGCTAGTTCCTATGTACCTTTTGTTGATATCTGTGACTGCTTGCTTCTATTCTGTCTGTTACTACGCTTTTATCTTATATGTGCCCAGTCGGCCTATGATACCTACTGGGTACCTTATGCTTCGCATTTGGTGCTCACCCTACCCCCCTGCATCTTTGGGTGCAGATCCTAGCATGGGCCATCGCCATTAGATCGTTGTGATTCGTGCTTGGAGATCTGTTGGGGACTACTTTAGACTAAGGGTGAGCTCTTGGCGATCGGAGCTTAGCTTTAGTTTATCTTTTGCTTTATGTACTCTATTACCATTCAGAGACATCTGTATATATTGTTTTGGATCGTTTTCACTCCATGTATGTATCTTTGGCTCTATACTATGATACCAGGTCTTGGGATTTGGTTTAGTTTCCGTATATGTATATATTTATATCCCTGTTATCTATTCTCTTCGTCTTGTTCCCTTATTTGTTAGATAGTAGCCCATTACTAACTGTCCTGGGCTACGGGGATTGGTTCACCTACCGGGGGTTGTAGGTGCCATCATGACCGAGAAATCGGGGCATGACAACTTTGTATCAGAGCTTTAGGTTCACCGGTGTCATCGGTATAGGAGCCAATGTCTAGTAGAGTCTTGCGGATAGGGGCGGAGACGTCCGTACTCAATCTTTGGGAGGCTACAGTGACATTTTAGGAAATTTGACTCTTTCCTTACTTCTGTGTCGTGCGTAGAACCCTTGAAGTTTCTAGAGATCTCATTTGTTCTACTTCATTCTTCCGCAGATGGTTCATACGAGATCATCGGCGTCACGCGGAGATGAGCCTCCCGCTCCAGCTAAGGGTCGAGGACGCCCTCGATCAGTGGCACCTGCTAGAGCTGCTAGGGTGGAGATAGAGCCCGAGCAGCATGTGGATCAGGGGGCAGCCCAGGTACCACCAGCTCCAGCACCAGCTCCAGTACCAGCCCCAGTGCCCATTTCTTTGCCAGCTCCAGCCGCAGCTCAGTCTCCAGATATTCGGTGATTACTATTACAGCTTTTGGGTGTGATTGGAGAGCGGCCTTCTGAGGTAGCGCAGACATCCGCTCAGGGGGCAGCCTTAGGTTCACAGAGCTCAGGTTCACAGACATCCGCTCATTCCGGTTCCATCTGTTGCACAGCCTCTTGCTCCTCGCCCAGTTATGACAGAGTTAGAGCAGAAGGCGTTGGGTAGGTTTTTGAGGTTAGCACCACCGAGGTTTGCTGGTACTTCTGGACAGGATCCACATGACTTTATTACTACATGTGAGGAGATGTTGCATCATTTGGGTTTATTGGAGACTCACGGGGTTGGTTATACTACTTATCAGTTGGAGGGCCCAGCGAAGTTATGGTGGAGGGACCAGGTTGCTTGTAGACCACTGTCGTCACCTTCATTTGACCTGGTCTGAGTTTTATGAGGCCTTTATGGCCAAGTTCCTACCCCAGAGTGATCGGGAGCATCGCAGGGAGCAGTTTACTCACCTTGTGCAGGGGTCTACGACTATCTCGGAGTATGAGACCCGCTTTCATCAGCTAGCACCATTCGGAGTTATGATCATTCCTACCGAGGCAGATAGGATTCACAGATTTGTATGGGGTTTGAGGACAGAGATCAGGCAGCCAGCTGAGATATTGATTGCCAGTGGTCGGATATTCCAAGCTATTGTAAACTATGCCCGCACTGTGGAGGACTTACAGCGACATGATCAGGGGTCCAGAGATAAAAGGCCTCGACATCAGGGTGTTTATAGTGGTTCCAGATATGGTGGTAGAGGTCCTGGCCACTGGAGCCGGAATTATCAGCCACAGCAGCACCAGGGTCAGTCCAGCCGACCGGTTCAGGCTTCCCTTCAGACTTTCGATAGTACCCAGTTCGAGCAGGGTCAGAGCAGCCATCAGGGCTATTGAGGCCAGTCTTCGAGGGGTACAGTTTCTAGGGCATCAGGCCGTGGTGGTTATGCGGGATCTATTGGTTCATCTCGATCGAGTAGGCCGCCAGGGGCTTGTTTTACTTGTGGTGTGATTGGTCATTTTGCTAGAGATGGACCTCGGCAGGGTACAGTTCAGTTGGCCGAGCCTTTACGAGTAGTTCAGCCCCCAGCTAGAGGGGGTGGTCATCAGAGTAGAGGTGGTGCTCCACGTGGCAGAGCAGGTGGTAGGGATGGCGGTCGGGCAGGTGGAGGTCGTCGTCAGTTTTACGCGGTCCCTAGGAGACCAGAGGAAGAGGCCTCAGATGCTGTGATTACAGGTACGATTTCTGTGTGCCATCAGTCTGCTATGGCTTTATTTGATCCTGGATCCACTTGTTCATATGTATCTGCCTACTTTGTGCCTTGTTTGGGGTTGGCTAGTAAGCCATTATCTGTTCCTGTTTCTGATTCAACCCCAGTAGGAGATTCTTTAGTAGTGGATCGGATTGTGAGATCCTGTATGTTATCTGTTGGTGATTCAGAGACTTGGGGTGATTTGATGATTCTTGATATGCTAGATTTTGATGTGATACTAGGCATGGACTGGTTATCCCCTCACCGTGTGGTTTTAGATTGTTATGCCAAGACCATTACCATGGCTGTGCCCGGTGTATCCCCGGTTGTGTGGCAGGGTTCTGTTAGCCATGCACCATCTGGGATCATCTCTTGTCTTCGAGCTAGGAAGTTGATTTCCCGTGGGTGTTTAGCTTATCTAGCATAGTTCCGAGATGTTAGTGCTGACCCTACTTCTCCTGAGTCTGTTCATGTGGTTAGAGACTTCCTCGATGTGTTTCCTACAGACCTGCCAGGCCTTCCACCTGAGAGAGATATTGATTTCGCTATTGAGATAGAGCCAGGCACCAGGCCCATTTCTATTTCTCCTTACCGTATGGCTCCTGCTGAGTTGAGGGAGCTTAAGGAGCAGCTCCAGGATCTGTTAGCTAAGGGGTTTATTATACCTAGTGTGTCACCGTGGGGTGCTCCTGTTCTCTTCGTGAAGAATAAGGATGGGTCGATGCGCATGTGTATTGATTATCGGCAGCTGAATAGGGTGACAGTGAAGAATAGGTATCCAATGCCAAGGATTGATGATTTGTTTGACCAGCTTCAGGGTTCTATCGTGTTTTTGAAGATTGATTTGAGGTCTGGCTACCATCAGTTGAGGATTAGGGCAGAGGACATCCCTAAGACAGCATTCAGGACACGTTATGGCCATTATGAGTTCCTGGTGATGTCTTTTGGGTTGGCTAATGCCCCCGCAGCCTTCATGAACTTGATGCACAGGGTTCTTGGCCCGTATTTTGACTCATTTGTGATAGTTTTTATAGACGACATCTTAGTATACTCGCGTAGTAGAGATGAGCATGAGCAGCACTTGAGGGTTATACTCCAGACTTTGAGAGATCATCGGCTTTATGCCAAGTTCTCAAAGTGTGAGTTTTGGCTTGAGTCAGTTGCATTCCTAGGGCACGTGGTGTCTAAGGATGGGATTAGGGTTGATCCGGGAAAGATTTCAGCAGTTTGTGAGTGGCCTAGACCTACTACTGTTACTGAGGTCCGCAGCTTTATTGGGTTAGCAGGTTACTACCGACGGTTCGTTGAGGGATTTTCTTCCATAGCAGCACCCTTGACTATGCTGACTAGGAAGGATGTCCCATTTCAGTGGTCGGATCGGTGTGAGGATAGCTTCCAGAGGCTTAAGGCCTTATTGACTTCAGCTCCAGTTTTGACTTTGCCGGTTGAGGGTCAGAGTTTCTCCGTGTACTGTGATGCTTCTGGGGTTGGTCTTGGTTGTGTGTTGATGCAGCAGGGTCGAGTAATAGCATATGCGTCGAGGCAGCTGAAGGTTCACGAGCGCAACTACCCCACTCATGACTTAGAGTTGGCAGCGGTAGTTTTCGCGCTCAAGATCTAGAGGCATTACCTATATGGAGTTCACTGTGAGATCTTCACTGATCACCGTAGTCTTCAGTATATCATGAGTCAGCGAGAGTTGAACTCGAGACAGAGGAGATGGGTCGAGTTACTGAAGGACTATGACTTCACTATTCTGTATCATCCGGGAAAGGCAAACGTGGTAGCGGATGCCTTGAGTCGGAAGGCAGTGAGTATGGGTAGCCTAGCTTCTCTTTCAGTTTCAGAGCGACCGTTGGCCTTGGATATCCAGTCCTTGGCTAACCGTTTGGTTAGGCTTGACTTGTCAGATCCTAGCATAGTTCTCACCAGTGTTGAGGTTCGTTCTACTTTGATTGATCAAATTCAGAGCCGTCAGTTTGAGGATCAGTAGTTGTGTGACCTTCGTGATCGGGTTGTTCAGGGTGAGACCAGTCAGGCTACTCTAGATTCAGATGGGGTTCTGAGGTTTGATAGTCGCCTTTGTGTTCCGAGGATTAGTGATTTGATTCAGTTGATACTTCATGAGACACATTGTACTAGATACTCCATTCTCCCTGGCACAGCAAATATGTATAAAGACTTGAGGCAGTTTAACTGGTGGAGTGGTATGAAGCGGGATATAGCGGATTTCGTATCTCGGTGCTTGAACTGTCAGCAGGTTAAGTTCGAGCATATGAGACCTGGTGGTTTGATGCAGCGACCTCCCATTCCTGAGTGGAAGTGGGAAGGGATTTACTATGGACTTCGTTGTTGGTTTGCCTCGTTACTTCTCATGGGTTTTATTCCAGTATGGGTGATGTTGAATAGGCTGACTATCATCACATTTTCTTGCCGGTTCAGACTTCTTATGGTGCAGAGAGGTTAGCTCAAATCTACCTTCGTGAGATTGTTCGGTTGCATGGGGTCCCAGCTTCTATTATTTCAGACCGCGGCACTCAGTTCACATCTCAGTTCTGGAGGGCTATTCAGCGAGATTTGGTACAGAGGTTCATCTTAGTACCGCTTTCCACCCTCAGACAGATGGCCAGTCCGAGAGGACCATTCAGATTCTGGAGGACATGTTTCGGGCCTGTGTTCTTGACTTTGGAGGTTCTTGGGATCAGTTTGTTCCCTTGGCAGAGTTTGCTTATAATAAC
>QJPP01005634.1:0-10583 GCA_003996215.1 Jaltomata sinuosa
TTTTTGGAGTGCCTGTGCGCGGTATGTGTGCGGAAGTATTCTTATTCATTATTTTTAATTGAGTCTATATCTGAATATATATCTGATTCGTATGGCCAAAAATCTTCTGTAGAATTAATGATTTTATCAAGTATAATTTGTTGTAAATCTCTGTTAAGATTAACTGTTTTAATGATAGTGATTAATATTTTATTTTTAAAAAATATTTGGTATTTTGAGGGGTTACTTATTATTTTTAGGTCGTGGGTAGATTCATCCATTTTTGTAGTTGAGTCCATTATTTGCTGTTATTTTTATTTTTATGTGAGAAAGTTGCTTCATATAATTGTTTTTCTCTTATATGTGATTTTTGAAGGTTTATTATATTATTTTTCATATATTTTAAAATTTTAGTATCTCCTGTTTCTAAATAAATATCTAAATTTTGTTTTATTAGGTATATTTGGAAATCTATTAGTTCTTTGGTATGTCTCCACTTTTCAAATGATTTTGTATTCATATTTTGGTTAAATGCTTTTATTGATCCGAATATAAATCTAGTTCGTATAAATCTAAGTTATCTATATCATCTGGTATAATTAGTTCTATCCATCTTTGTTCCATTATTTCTATCATCTCAAAAGTAACTAAAGTATCGTAAATTTTTCTCCTAATATCGTTACTAAGTTGTTTAAGGATATATAATATGAGTATTTTATAATTATTATCATCATTTATTAGGTATGTATTATTGCTCATTAAATTGATATTTATTCTTGTCATGTTTTTTACTAAACATATTCCCTCTAATCTCTTTGTTTATCATAAGGTTTATCATTTTTTAATAAGTTATTTTGAACAATCTCTTCTAGCCACTACCATGCTTTTCTTGCTTCAATCGTTTACCCTAACAGCGCCTCAACTTTGTCTACTCCCCTAAACGGCCTCCTTGCCTACCGGTTTCGACCTTAGGATGGCATAGTCTGGGCTTAACTACTCTTAGCAATATTTAGCCATGGCAAGCCTTCTTAAGATGTTCTTTATAACAGTTCTAAAACATGATAAACAATTATGATATAAAAGAGATTATAAGGAATATAAAAGTTTAGCTATACATGACTATGAATAAGTATACCTGATTTTTTAGCTCGTCTAGATGCTCCATAGCTTACTTAAAAGATATATTTTATTTATATATATGGAAGGTTTACAAGTGAGGAATTAAGAGGTGAGGGATTTTCTCTTATTTTTTTGCTGATCTGATGCTCGATGCTCTCCTCTGATCCATGGTGTTGTTTTTCTTAATTTATTATTTACTCTTTTTGCTCCTACTCTTTGTCCACATGGGGTAGTAAACCACCAATGTGTCTTTGTTATAGTATGTGGGAATAATTTATCTAAGAATGGCATTCCTAGCAATATATCTTTATTTGTAAATTCATAACTATGTATTTCTCCTATGGTTAGTATTTTATCTCATATTTGTATTTTTAGATTCCTTGCTTTATGTGTTATCATACTTCCTTCATTGTTAAATCCTGTTACTACTAAGGGTGTTTTCAATTCTTCCCATTTATCTTCTGGTAGACAATTATGTTTACACATGTTAGCTTCTGCTCCTGTATCCATCATATGTGTATAATATCTATTATAGTATCCTTCTACTATTATTTTGGCAAGTATATATATTTTTGTCATTTATTATGTTAATTTATTATTTTATCATATTAAGGTTCTTTTGATTACTACCTTTTTATTTTCATAACTTATTGTTAATTGCTTATCTTCTAAGTTATATGGTTTAACTTTTTCTAACCACTTTGCTCCTAGGGTGATATTTTTATCTCCTTGATATATTTTGAAATTTATTAATATTGGTATTCCTCCAATAATTAATTCTTTTTCGGTTGTTTCTTCAATTTGTCTTAATGCTTTTGGTAATTCCGAATTTTGTTGTTCATTTGTTATTATTTCTTTTTCTGGTATTAATTCTCTTGCAATATAATTATCTAAAGGCGAAAGTGAAATACCACTACTTTTAACGTTATTTTACTTATTCCGTGAATCGGAAGCGGGGCACTGCCCCTCTTTTTGGACCCAAGGCCTGCTCTGCAGGCCGATCCGGGCGGAAGACATTGTCAGGTGGGGAGTTTGGCTGGGGCGGCACATCTGTTAAAAGATAACACAGGTGTCCTACCATTTTTGGAGTGCATGTGCGCGGTATGTGTGCGGAAGTATTCTTATTCATTATTTTTAATTGAGTCTATATCTGAATATATATCTGATTCGTATGGCCAAAAATCTTCTGTAGAATTAATGATTTTATCAAGTATAATTTGTTGTAAATCTCTGTTAAGATTAACTGTTTTAATAATAGTGATTAATATTTTTTATCAGACTATGCCATCCTAAGGTCGAAACCGGTAGGCAAGGAGGTCGTTTAGGGGAGTAGACAAAGTTGAGGCGCTGTTAGGGTAAACGATTGAAGCAAGAAAAGCATGGTAGTGGCTAGAAGAGATTGTTCAAAATAACTTATTAAAAAATGATAAACCTTATGATATAAAAGAGATTATAAGGAATATAAAAGTTTAGTATACATGACTATGAATAAGTATACCTGATTTTTTAGCTCGTCTAGATGCTCCATAGCTTACTTAAAAGATATATTTTATTTATGTATATGGAAGGTTTACAAGTGAGGAATTAAGAGGTGAGGGATTTTCTCTTATTTTTTTGCTGATCTGATGCTCGATGCTCTCCTTTGATGATCTTTCCCTTCATCCTCTTACCTCCTTATATAGAAGGAAAAAATGACTCTTACTATTTACAAATGACTCTTACTATTCACAAATGACCTTTCATTAACGACCTTTACTGTTCATGAATGACTCTTACTATTTACTTTACGACTTTTTATAATAAAACAAAAATTATACTATTCCTACTTTTACATCTGTCTTTTATTTTATGGCTTTTTACAATATGGTACAAAAACTTTAAATAACTGATAGTGACATTGAAAATTACATTTACCTAATCCTATCTATGGTAGACCAAAACGTGGTATTCCATTATTTCCCATTCCATTATTTTCCTTTGACTTATTTTCCTTCTTTCACATATCTGTGCCTTCACTATTTTCTTTTTTGTCGTCTTTTTCTCTTTTCCACATATCTTCATTCCAGCTGTACATCTGGTATCTCTGTCATATCTCCTCCATTGCATTTTGAACAACGATGATCTGGATATTTATGACTAATTATCTTGCAGTATCTTGTTAATAGATTTTGAGAAATAAATTCATTCTTCAATGCTCTTGTCGTCGGTTTTTCTTCTGGTCTAAGTAATGATAATATCCATTGTTGGACTTCTTCCATATCTGCTTCTCTTATACTTCTTGAATTTGAATAAATCATTAATTGGTCTCTGGCGTAGTAGCTCCATATCGCGTTTCCATTTAAATAATTATCTGCTAGCTCTTGAATAATGGTTGAAATTCCAATAATTCGTTTGTTTGCATAGAAATTGGGTATTTCGATCATAGGTATTTCTGGTTGTGTTATTATATCGTCTGGTAATATCATGTTTTTTGTCAATCCCAGTTTTACAACTTGGATCACTGGTTTTATCTCGTCATATAATATCTCTGCTGGTGCTGTATAAAATTTCACATAGAATAAATTTCCTTTCGTAACTCTTTTGTAGGTTAGAAATGCTTGGTGTATTTCTGGTATTCCTTGTAGCTCTTCTCCGTCATATGTATATACTGTACTAAGTAGTCCATAATGGTAACATGTTTTGACTAAGTTCGAACTTGTCTTTGGCTGTGCAATGAGTCTATTATATCCTTGTAATTTTTGGGTTATGTAGTCTTGGGTTGGGTCTGTAGTTGTAACTGATCTTGGGTTTAGGTTTAAATATGTCTGGATTCTATATATGTTTTGTATGTAGCTTTGGGACAAATGGTTGTATATCTTTTTCTCTTGGTGTAAACTTGCTGCGTATGTATTTATTTGGGGTGGTACCATAACTGGTCTTTGTATTTTTTTTGTAATTTTGTTTGTGAACATTGTATTTAAATTGGTATTTTTGTATTGTGGTTTTGTAGGTTGTCCGCTTGTACCTGCACTTGTACCTGCATTATTAGCAAATAAATTGTTTTGGGTTTTTTGGAGTTTCCCAACGTCTCCTTCTAGCTCCGGACGTTTATAGTCTTCCTGGGGACTGCTATCTTTAGCCTTAGACTTCAGATTAACTTCATTAGTCTTTAGCTTTTTTATCTCTTCATCCATACTATCCACTTTAGTACAAAGTGTAGTAATGGCTTCGAGTATCTTTTTCATTGTATTATCTTCTGGCTCAGTTTGGATACCTTTGTCTTGATAGGTAGTCTGCAATAACATTTTTGTCAGTCCTTATTACCTCAATTGTAAATGTAAAATTTTGTATATTTAATGCAAGCCTTCTTATTTCCTTCGTTGTCACCGAGTCTGGTATTTTTCGCGTTATACACCACTTTACTTGCGTATTATCTGTTCTTACAATAAATTTATTATAAACAATATATGGCTCAAATGCTAACAAACATTTATATAATCCAAATAGTTCTTTTCTATTTATTTCCCATTTTAATTGTGGTTCCGTGTATGATCCCGAATAATATCTACAATGATGTTCAATTTCTTCATTATCATATCTATATTTGAGAATTCCTCCATAACTGTGATCACTAGAATCAGTTTCTACTATATATGTGAATTGCCTTTTTTCATTTGGAAAATATAGTTTTGGTAGTTCTTTACATAAATTTTTAATCTTTTTTATATGCATTTTATCTTTTTCGTCAAAATGGTATTCTACATCTTTTTTTAATTTTTTCTGCAGTGGTTTTAAGTTTTCTGCTAATTTAGGGATATATTCTCTTACTTGGTTGACTAATCCTAAAAATGATTGTAGCTTCTTTTTTGTGTCAAGTGTCTCATTTAAATTAATTATTTTTTGTACTATATGCGTTTGCATTTTTATTCCATTTTTATCTATTTGTATACCTAAAAATTCTATTTGATTTTTCATTATTTCTGCCTTCTTTTTACTTAAACTAATTCCTGATATTTCTATGATGTGTATAAATTTTTTTAATAATTTTATATGTTCTTCCTCTGTCCTAGAATATAATAGTATATCATCTATATATATTATGCAATTTTCTAATTGGTTTAAGTAGTTGTCCATAAAATGTTGGTATCTACCTGGTGCGTTTTTATATCCAAAGGGTAGTACATTCCATTTGTAAAATCCTTGTGGTACCGTAAATGCTGTTAGTTGCTTAGATTCATCTTCTATTTTAAATGGTAAAATCCTGATTTGCAGTCAAATTTACTAAAATAGTTATATCCTTGTATTTGTCTGATTTTTAGTATTTTATTTGGTATTGGATAATTATATGTTTTTGTTTTTGCATTTAAATTTCTATAATCTATAACCATTCTGCTTTTTCCTCGTTTTTGTTCACTATGTTTATTTACTATAAACGCTGGGCTAGTGTGTTTGCTGTTACTTTCTTGTATATATTTATTGTCCAATAATTCTTGTATATGCATTTTAAATTCTGTTAGGTCCGTAAAATTATATTTTAAAGGTTTTTGCATTATTATACTATTTTCATCTATGTAATGACCCTTCCGGTCATTTCCACGTTTAAGTTTTGAAGTCAAGCAAATCGACAAAAGATATCGTAAGACCTTTAACAAATTTTCTGAACTTTTGGTCAAATGTCTCGGGGCTTTTCTCTCAATATATAAAGAGTTAGAAGTCCCCCAAAATACCAAATTGAAGGTCTATGAGTCTAGTTTCCAACGCACAAAACCTCACATCCAACGGATCTCGGAGTAAAGAGTTATGACTGTTTTACCGCGGACTGTCTTGCAGAAAACGGGTTGCGAACCGGGTCGCGAATCGGGTCGGGTTAAACGCGATTTAAGCCTCGACGTCACGTTTTAAAATGTCATTTCAGTTCCAAAACAGTGATAAAATATAAGGGAGGATCCCGAGAGAATTCTTGAATGTCGAAATCGTGCGTAGGCGAATTACGAGCCTAAACTTAAGAACTTTATAAGTATCGTGCGTGTATTTGAAAATACGTTATTTAAAAGTTGAATTTGGTACAAATTATATTATTATTGCCTTTTCAAAATATTTTAAAGGTTTATGAAAAATATTTTGATACATTATAAGTATATATGTATTTATTTTATAAGGTTTTTATACTCCGTAATATTTTAACGGAGATAGTAAATTTAATTATGTTTAAATTTATTATTATAATATAGTAGGTTTTATTGAAAATGATTTTCTATCAATTATGGTATATTTAAAATATTATATTTATTATACCACGAATTTATGCAATACCCGAATATTTACATAACGGGATAAAATTAACTTATGTGTTGGCACCTCCACTTCCACGTGGAAGTGGAGGAAGAGGGCCACCTAGTAAATCACTAAGTGGTGGCCTTACTTGAGTTGGCAGAATGCACTCATATTGCAATTAGCAATTTGCAAATGTAATTGCTGTCAACATGCATATTACTTCCTTCAACATCAACTTGCATTCATCATATGGTGTTACGTGATTCTATATACGCTTACAGAGGAGGAAATTGGTGGAACCAATTTAGTGTTGTGGTTATATTAAATTTGTTGTAGAAAATCAATTATCTACGTCAAGTTATTCCGTCCCAAATCCGAATCCGATTCCGATTTAGTTTTGGATTTTCTCGGAGTGGTTCGAGCTTGGACATCGTTGTTCCAGCAGCTTGTCGTCGGACGACAGGTAGGTTACGGTTTATTTTCCCTAGACTCCATATATATAAATAAAATTGTATTAATGGGCATCCTTGGGTTGGTTTATTAGGTTGGTACCACAGACCTCGACCGCTTTATTCATGTCCGCCTATTTTTATTCCTCCGTTGCTTGTAGTATTTGCGGATATATTTTATTTACCCTTGTGGTCCTGTGAGGCCTTGTTGACTCTGGAACATAGAAGGTGGGATTTTGGGAATGTCCGCGAGTCCCGGGCATAGTATTATCCTTCTAGGCTGGTTATGCTTGCTGAGTAGCTGTGGGCCTGTGCAGGGTCGATAGGTTGATTGTGAGCTGCGGGGCAGCTATTGTGTGTGATCATACCATTTCCATGCATACAAAGAGGTTTTATCCATGTTTTACTGTGGTTTTGGCTTCGGGCCTACTGGCACTGTTTTCTAAACCTTGCATGGCCCGGGGGGCCCGTTTTTGATGGAAATGATTTGGAAATGGTTGATTTCACTTGTGGAGATTTTTGGGCAAGAAAGTAAAATTATGTTTAAAATCATCAGTTTTATGATTATCGCTAGACTCGGCAGGGCCGGGGTGCTAGTTGAGTTTTCTTGTTACTTGAGATGATTTTAGCCTCGGTCGGACCGAGCACCTGAGATGACTTTTTACTGTTTAGACCCGGCTACGCCCGGGCACCCTTGGAGGGGTTTTTTGAGATATTTTCCTACTATTTTTAGTCCTGGACAGGGTCTGGGCATGCATATTCGAGACTGGGTCTCTATCTTTGATATCGAGACTGGGTCTCGTATCTTGCTACATGTTCTGATACTGAGATTTAGTATGGGGTCGGGGACCTCCATGGACCTTGCTATCCGGGCCAGGGGCTACGGGCTGCGTGTGCCGGAAGAGGGGTATACGGGGGAGTAGAGGTATACGGGCAGAGTCCTTCCATGGAACCTACTGCTGGGCCGGATCGGCGCCGGAGGAGGTACATACAGAGATACTATGGCACTTGAGATCTTCATGCATCATATCATTCATGGTTCGAGGTTCCACCCTTGTTTGCTGTTTGCTGATTGTACGCTCCGGTAGTATGGGATGCCGGAGGGTTTGTTTTCAATTGTTTGTGTTCCTCGGTTGTATGGGCGGCCGAGGGACTGTAGGTAGATCTTTTGCTTTTTCTTATAGATTGTTCTCTATTATGGATAAGTATAAGACTTGGGTGATTAGTTGAGTTTGATTCATGTCTCTGAGCATGCCTAGTTGTCACTCTTGTTCTTCTTCTTCTTAGCACTTGAGGTTGCCGTGACACCGTCCCATTTTGTAACTTATGTTGTATACACTGTTATTGCAATAGGAACCCCGGAGCGTTGTTTCTTAGCTTTCACCTGTGCCTATGGTGTGTATAGTTTCTACTTTACCTAGCTCTATATGTGGTTCTTTGGTTTCCTCTGGCCAAGTTCTGTGTCCTTTCGTTGATTTCTGTGACTGATTGCTTCTATTCTGTCTATTAGCTGCTCTTTTTCTATATGTGCCAGTCGGCTCTAGTGATACCTACTGGGTACCTTATGCTTCGCATTTGGTGCTCACCCCTACCCCTTGCATCTTTGGGTGCAGATCTAGCGTGGGCCATCGCCGTTAGATCGCTGTGATTCGTGCTTGGAGATCTGCTGGGGACTACTTCAGACTGAGGGTGAGCTCTTGGCGATCGGAGCTTAGCTTTAGTTTATCTTTTGCTTCATGTACTCTATTACCATTCAGAGACATCTGTATATATTGTTTTGGATTGTTTGCACTCCATGTATGTAGTTTTGGCTCTATACTATGATACCAGGTCCTGGGGTTTGGTTTAGTTTCCGCATATGTATATTTTTATCCCTGTTATTCTATTTAATTTGTCTTGTTCCCTCTATTTGCTAGATAAGTAGCCCATTACTAACTGTTTCTGGCTCGGGGATGGTTTCACCTACCGGGGGTTGTAGGTGCCATCATGACCGAGAAATTGGGTCGTGACAACTTGGTATCAGAGCTTTAGGTTCACCGGTGTCATCGGTATAGGAGCCAATGTCTAGTAGAGTCCTACGAATCGGGGCGGAGACGTCCGTACTCAATCTTTGGGAGGCTACAGTGGCATTTTAGAAAATTTGACTCTTCCATTGCTTCTGTGTCGTGCGTATAGCCCTTGAAGTTTCTGGAGATCTCATTTATTCTACTTCATTCTTCCGCAGATGGTTCGTACGAGATCATCGGCAGCACGCGAGGCTGAGCCTCCCACTCCAGCTAGGGGTCGAGGACGCCCCCGAACAGTGGCACCTGCTAGAGCTGCTAGCGTGGAGATAGAGCCCGAGCAGCATGTGGTTCAGGGAGCAGCCCAGGTACCACCAGCTCCAGCGCCAGCTCCAGTACCAGCTCCAGTGCCCACTTCTATGCCAGCTCCAGCCACAGCTCCGTCTCCAGATATTCGGGGATTACTATTACAGCTTTTGGGTGTGATTGGAGAGCGGCCTTCTGAAGTAGCGCAGACATCCGCTCAGGGGGCAGCCCTGGGTGCACAGAGCTTAGGAGCGCAGCCGGCTACTATGGCTCCCCGTGCGGAGGTCATTCCGGTCCCATCTGTTGCACAGCCTCTTACTCCTCGCCCAGCTATGACAGAGTCAGAGCAGAAGGCATTGGGTAGGTTTTTGAGGTTAGCACCTCTGAGGTTTGCGGGTACTTCTGGACAGGATCCACATGACTTTATTACTACCTGTGAGGAGATGTTGTATCATCTGGGTTTGTTAGAGACTCACGGGGTTGGTTATACTACCTACCAGTTGGAGGGCCCAGCGAAGTTATGGTGGAGGGCTCAGGTTGCTTGTAGACCACCGTCGTCACCTCCTTTGACCTGGTCTGAGTTTTATGAGGCCTTTATGGCCAAGTTCCTACCCAGAGTGATCGGGAGCGTCGCAGGGAGCAGTTTACTCACCTTGTACAGGGGTCTACGACTATCTCGGAGTATGAGACCCATTTTCATCAGCTAGCACCGTTCGGAGCTATGATCATTCCTACCGAGGCTGATAGGATTCGCAGATTTGTGTGGGGTTTGAGGCCAGAGATCAGACAGCCAGCTGAGATATTGATTGCCAGTGGTCGGTCATTTCAGGCCATTGTAGACTATGCTCGCACTGTGGAGGACTTACAGCGACATGATCAGGGGCCCAGAGATAAGAGGCCTCGATATCAGGGGGTCTATAGTGGTTCCAGATATGGTGGTAGAGGTCCTGGCCAGTGGAGCCAGAGTTATCAGCCACAGCAGTACCAGGGTCAGTCCAGCCGTCCGGTTCAGGCTTCTCTTCAGACTTTCGGTAGTACCCAGTTCGAGCAGGGTCAGAGCAGCCATCAGGGCTATGGCGGCCAGTCTTCGAGGGGTACAGTTTCTGGGGCATCAGGTCGTGGTGGTCATACGGGATCTGCTGGTTCATCCCGACTGAGCAGGCCGTCAGGGGCTTGTTTTACTTGTGGTGCGATGGGTCATTTTTCTAAAGATTGCCCTCAGCAGGGTGTAGTTCAGTTAGCCGAGCCTTTACGAGCAGTTCAGCCCCCAGCTAGAGGGGGTGGTCGTCAGATTAGAGGTGGTGCGCCACGCGGTAAAGCAGGTGGTAGGGATGGCGGTCGGGCAGGTGGAGGTCGTCGTCAGTTTTATGCGGTCCCTAGGAGACCAGAGGCAGAGGCCTCAGATGCTGTGATTACAGGTACGATTTCCTGTGTGCCATCAGTCTGCTATGGCTTTATTTTGATCCTGGATGCC
>QJPP01005635.1:0-42111 GCA_003996215.1 Jaltomata sinuosa
CGGATACCTATTCTTCACTGTCACCCTATTCAGCTGTCGATAATCAATACACATGCGCATCGACCCATCCTTCTTCTTCACGAAGAGAACAGGAGCACCCCACAGTGACACACTAGGTCTAATAAACCCCTTAGCTAATAGATCCTCGAGTTTCTCCTTAAGCTCCCTCAACTCAGCAGGAGCCATACGGTAAGGAGAAATAGAAATGGGCCTGGTGCCCGGCTCTAGCTCAATAGCGAAATCAATATCTCTCTCAGGTGGAAGGCCTGGCAGGTCGGTAGGAAACACATCGAGGAAGTCTCTAACCACAGGAACAGACTTAGGAGAAGTAGGGTCAGCACTAACATCTCGGACATATGCTAGATAAGCTAAACACCCACGGGAAATCAAATTCCTAGCTCGAAGACAAGAGATGATCCCAGATAGTGCATGGCAAACAGAACCCTGCCATACAACCGGGGATACACCGGGCACAGCTATGGTAATGGTCTTGGCATAACAATCCAAAACCACACGGTGAGGGGATAACCAGTCCATGCCCAGTATCACATCAAAATCTAGCATATCAAGAATCATCAAATTACCCCAAGTCTCTGAATCACCAATAGATAGCATACAAGATCTCACAATCCTATCCACTACTAAATAATCTCCTACTGGGGTCGAAACAGAAACATGAACAGATAATGGCTCACTAGCCAACCCCAAACAAGGCACAAAGTAGGCAGATACGTATGAACAAGTGGATCCAGGATCAAATAAAGCCATAGCCGACTGATGGCACACAAAAATCGTACTTGTAATCACAGCATCTAAGGCCTCTGCCTCTGGTCTCCTAGGGACCGCGTAAAGCTGACGACGACCTTCACCTGCCCGACCGCCATCCCTACCAGCTGCTCTGCCACGCGGAGCACCACCTCTACCCTGACGACCACCCCCTCTAGTCGGGGGCTGAACTACTCGTAAAGGCTCGGCCAGCTGAACTGTACCCTGCTGAGGGCAATCTCTAGCAAAATGACCAATCGCACCACAAGTAAAACAAGCCCCTGAAGGCCTACTCAGTCGAGATGAACCAGCAGATCCCGTATGACCACCACGACCTGATGCCCCAGAAACTATACCCCTCGAAGACTGGCCGCTATAGCCCTGATAGCTGCTCTGACCCTGCTCGAACTTGGTACTACCGAAAGTCTGAAGGGAAGCCTGAACAGGTCGGCTGGACTGACCCTGGTGCTGCTGTGGATGATAACTCCGGCTCCACTGGCCAGGACCTCTACAACCATATCTGGAACCACTATAGACACCCTGATGTCGAGGCCTCTTATCTCTGGACCCCTGATCATGTCGCTGTAAGTCCTCCACAGTGCGGGCATAGTCTACAATAGCCTGAAATGACTGACCACCGGCAATCAATGTCTCAGTTGGCTGCCTGATCTCTGGCCTCAAACCCCATACAAATCTGCGAATCCTATCTGCCTCGGTAGGAATGATCATAGCTCCGAATAGTGCTAGCTGATGAAAATGGGTCTCATACTCTGAGACAGTCGTAGACCCCTGCATAAGGTGAGTAAACTGCTCCCTGCGACGCTCCCGATCACTCTGAGGTAGGAACTTGGCCATAAAGGCCTCATAAAACTCAGACCAGGTCAAAGGAGGTAACGACGGTGGTCTACAAGCAACATGAGCCCTCCACCATAACTTCGTTGGGCCCTCTAACTGATAGGTAGTATAACCAACCTCGTGAGTCTCCAACAAACCCAAATGATGTAACATCTCCTCACATGTAGAAATAAAGTCATGTGGATCCTGTACAGAAGTACCAGCAAACCTCGGAGGTGCTAACCTCAAAAACCTACCCAACGCCTTCTGCTCTGACTCTGTCATAACTGGGCGAGGAGCAAGATACTGTGCAACAGATGGAACCAGAATGACCTCCGCACGGGGAGCCATAGTAGCAGCTGCGCTCCTGAGCTCTGTGAACCCAGGGCTTCCCCCTGAGCGGATGTCTGCGCTACCTCAGAAGGCCGCTCTCCAATCATACCCAAAAGCTGTAATAGTAATCCCCGAATATCTGGAAACTGAGCTGCGGCTGGAGCTGGCACAGAAGTCGGCACTGGAGCTGGAGCTGGAGCTGGTGCTGGAGCTGGTGGTACCTGGGCTGCCCCCTGATCCACATGCTGCTCGGGCTCTATCTCCACCCTAGCAGCTCTAGCAGGTGCCACTGCTCGAGGGCGTCCTCGACCCTTAGCTAGAGTGGGAGGCTCATCCCCGCGTGATGCCGATGATCTCGTACGAACCATCTGTGGAAGAATGAGGTAGAACAAATGAGATTTCCAGAAATTTCAAGGGTTCCATGCATGACACAGAAGCAAGGAAAGAGTCAAATTTCCTAAAATGTCACTGTAGCCTCCCAAAGATTGAGTACGGACGTCTCCGCCCCGATCCGCAGGACTCTACTAGACATTGTCTCCTATACCGATGACACCGGTGAACCTAAAGCTCTGATACCAAGTTGTCACGACCTAATTTCTCGGTCATGATAGCACCTACAACCCCCCAGTAGGCGAACCAATGCCCATAGCCCAGGACAGTTAGTAATGGGCTACTATCTAACAAATAAGCGGAAGAACAATTTAATAAGCAAAAGTAAGAGAGTAAGATGAGGTGAATAGATAACAGGGGTATATATATATACATATGCGGAAACTAAACAAAACCCCAAGACCTGGTATCATAGTATAGAGCCAAAACTACATACATGGAGTGCAAACGATCCAAAACAATATATACAGATGTCTCTGAATGGTAATAGAGTACATAAAGCAAAAGATAAACTAAAGCTAAGCTTCGATCGCCAAGAGCTCACCCTCAGTCTGAAGTAGTCCCCAACAGATCTCCAAGCACGAATCACAGCGATCTAACGGCGATGGCCCACGCTAGGATCTGCACCCAAAGATGCAGGGAGTAGGGTGAGCACCAAATGCGAAGCATAAGGTACCCAGTAGGTATCATAGGCCGACTGGGCACATATAAGATAAAAGCTTAGTAACAGACAGAATAGAAGCAAGCAGTCACAGAAATCAACAAAGGTACACAGGAACTAGCCCAGAGGGAAATCAATAGAACCACATGTGAGGCCAGTAAGCAGAATATACACACCATAGGCATAGGTGAAAGTAAGGAGTAACGCACCTGGGGTCCTTGCAATAATAGTGTATACATAATAAGTTTACAAAATGGATGGTATACCGGTAACCTCAAGTGTAAGAAGAGGGAAAGAGTAATGATGGGCATGCTCAGAGACATGAATCAAACTCAACTAATCATATCAATCTCAATTCGGAAACTAACAGTCTAGCAGTAACCAATTTCATACTTAACCATAACAGGGAACAATTCTGTAAGTAAATAGCAAGAATCTACCTACAGTCCCCCGGCCGCCCATACAACCGAGGAACACAAACAAGTGAAAACAAACCCTCCGGCATCCCATACTACCGGAGCGTACAATCAACAAACAACAAACAAGGGTGGAGCCTCAAACAATGAATGATATGATGCATGAAGATCTCAAGTGAAATGGTATCTCTGTATGTACCTCATCCGGCGCCGATCTAGCCCAGCAGGTAGGTTCCATGGAAGGACACTGCCCGTATACCTCTACTCCGCCGTATACCCTTCCTCCGGCACACGCAGCCCGCAGCCCCAGGCCCGGAAGGCAAGGTCCATGGAGGTCCCTGACCCCATACTAAAACTCAGTATCAACACATGTCGTCCGGAAGCAAGTCCGATTTTAAGATAGAGACCCAGTCTCTAATATGCATGCCCAGACCCTGTCCAGGACTAAAGTAGTAGTAGAAGATCTCAAAAACCCCTCCAAGAAAACTCAACTAGCACCCCGGCCCTGCCGAGTCTAGCGTTAATCGTAAAACTGATGATTTAAAACATAATTTTACTTTCTTGCCCAAGAATATTCACAAGTTAAATCAAATCATTTCCAAATTATTTCCATCAAAAACGGGGCCCCGGGGCCATGCAAGGTTTAGAAAATAGTGTCAGTAGGCCCGAAGCCCAAACCGTAGTAAAACATGGATTAAACCTCTTTATATGCATGGAAATGGTATGATCAAACAAAATAGCTGCCCAGCAGCTCACAATCAACCTATCGACCCTGCACAGGCCCACAACTACTCAGCAAGCATAACCAGCCTAGAAGGATAATTCTATGCCCGGGACTCGCGGACATTCCCAAAATCCCACCTTCTATGTTTCAGAGTCAACAAGGCCTCACAGGACCACAAGGGTAAATAAAATATATCGGCAAGTACTAAAAGCAACGGAGGAACAAAAGTAGGCGGACATGAATAAAGCGGTCAAGGTCTGTGGTACCAACCTAATAATCCAACCCAAGGATGCCAGCTAGTACAATTTTATCCGATATATACTAAGTCTAGGGAGTTTAAACCGTAACCTACCTGTCGTCCGATGACAAGCTGCTAGAACGATGATGTCCAAACTCGAACCGCTCCGAGAAACTCCAAAATTAAATCAAACTCGAAATTAGGCTTGAATAACTTGACGTAGATAATTGATTTTCTTTCGATAACTGAATAAATTGTCAAAATGATTTTTCTCCTAAACTTCTCCAATCATACATATACTAATTAAAACAATGAACGAATTGGTCTCCGTTTTCATTAACAATTTGTAATTGAAGAGTAATGATCATAAGGGACAATTTATAAATTAATTGAATGCTAAACCTTCCAGTGATGCCACCACTCACCTATTAACTTTGTTGGACACTCCCTCCACCTCCACGTGTGAGGTGGAGGTGACACCCAATAAATTCATTTCCCAATATATATCTACTAGGGTATTGCATAAGTTCGTGGTAAAATAAATATAGTTTTTTGAATATACCATAATTAATAGAAAATCATTTCAAATAAAACCTTCTATATTATAATAATAATTTTCAACATAACTAAATTTACTATCTCCGTTAAAATATTACAATGTATAAAAAACTTATAAAATAAATAAATATACAATTATATCGTAACAAAAATATTTTTCATAGACCTTTAAAATACTTTTTAAAAAAGGTAATAAAAAATATAACTTTGAAATGAAATATTCCCAAATATACGCGCGATGCTAATAAAATTCTTATATTTAGGTTCGCAATTCACCATCGCACGATTTTGATACTCAAGAACTCCCTCGGAACCCTCCCTTATGTTTTCTCACTGTTTCAGAACTGAAATAGCATTTTAAAACGTAAAGTTGAGGCTTTAAATAGGTTTTGACCCGACCCGGTTCGCGACCCGGTTCGCAACCCGGTTTTTGCCAGACAGTTCGCGGTAAAACAGTCATAACTCTTTACTCCGAGATCAGTTGGACGTGAGGTTTTGTGCATAGGAAACTAGACTTGTAGACCTTCGATTTGGTATTTTGGGGGACTTCTAACTCTTTATATATTGAGAGAAAAGCCCTGAGACATTTTACCCAAAGTTCAGAAAATTTATTAAAGAAACTTACGATAACTTTTGCCGACTTACTTGTCTTCAAAACATATCATACGACCAAACAAGTGGACCCGGCACTGAAATACCGGTCCTGACAAGCCTTAAGTGACTTGGGTCCGCTACAAATAAGTTCTCACGGTTCAAGGAAAACGTATACGTGGAAATAACCGGAAGGATCATTACACTGGGTCATGACAAGACCTATCTGCATGGTTGAGCCTGTGGCTTTGTGATAACCTATAAGGCATGAGACCTTTCCGCATGATCGATCCCCTGGCATTATGAGTACCTGTAAGGCGTGAGTATTTTTCTGCATGACCTCCTTTGTGTATTGCTCTCAGGTAAGGCGTGAATTCATTTCACAGGTCGAGCCTTTGTATTGTGTTGTTCATCTTACATTGCATTCATATGTTTTGATTGTTGTGGTTAGCTGTACCTTGAGTTTCAAAGGCAATGAGTGGTCGAGGTTGTGGTTGTTGTGGGGTCTGGATTAGGGTAAGGTAAGGTAGTGTTGGGCTGACATTGTGTCTATACAGGTTGTGGCTGGAATATTGGTATTATTTCTATTTCAACTTCTATCGTATTGTGGGTTCAGTTTCAAGTTGTGACATTTCTTTTATTCTATTACCCTACATATTCAGTACATTCTTTCATACTAACGTCCCCATTGACTTGGGGGCGTTGCATTCATGCCTACATGTTGCCAGGTAGACAGTGGTCCTGATTGCGTGTGGTCAAGTTCAGCTGATGGTTGGTACGCTCCGTTCTTTTTGGAGTTGTTTAATCTAGAGTATTCCTTAGTTTTGTTTTAGTAATGGGTACGTTGGGGCCCTGTTCTGACTCATGACTAGTATTTTTTCATCTTAGAGGCTTGTAGACATAAGTTGTGGGTCTGGTAGTCAATTGCTGCCTGGTTGGCCTTGTATCATATTTTTGTTATATTCGAGTTTGTTTTCATTGTGTTTCTTCTGATATCATCTTGGCCTTAACGACATGTATCATTGTTTGATCTGGTTTTTGTTGGTTCGCTCGATCAAGGGTGGCACTACGTGCCCGTCGCGCCTCTTCGAGTTTGAGGCGTGACAATTATGGTATCAGAGCATGGTCATATCCTTGGGAGTCTGCAAGTTGTGTCTAGTAGAGTCTTGCTTATGTGTGTGTTGTGCACCACACTTATAATCAGGAGGCTACAAGACATTTAGAATATGTTACTGTTCTTTCATCTTCTAGATCGTGCTTTGAGTCCTAAATGTTGGTTATTGAAATCTCGCGTTATATTCTACGTTCGAGGATGAATGTTCCCAAGGAGGGAGGATGTAACACCCCAGGTGTTCATAATTTACTTTCATCCGATATCGAAGGCTTACGAGCCTAAATTTGAGAATTTTTTTTAACATCGTGCGCATTCAACAATATTTGATTTAAAATTTGAATTTGGTAAAAAGTTATATCTTTATTGCCTTCTTAAACTAATATCTATGAAAAATTCTTTTGTTATGATATATTTGTGTATGTATTTATTTTACAAGATTTTTATAAGTTATTAATATTTTAACGGAGATAGTAAGTCTAGTTATGCGGAAAAATTGTTATTGTATATAGAAGGCTTTATTCGAAATAATTTTCTATTAACTATGGTATATTCAAAAAATTATATATATTTTACCATGATCCTATACAATACCCGAGTGCATATATTATTGGATAAAGTTTAGTCTTGGTACCTCCACTTCCACGTGAAAGTGGAGGGAGTGTACAACATGGTTGACGTTTCTTAGGTGGCCTATCAGTAAGTGTTTTCCTTTTCCTCCACCAACTCTTAATATAGTATATAAGTATATATATTAATTATTTTCTCATTTTGCATCACCTGTATTCAATTGTTAAAGAACTTTGATTTTGAAAATTCATAAGTTGGCAGCATCTTTCATGATCTCTCTTTATATAATTCTTCATTTCATTTTCATTACAAGGAGGCAAATATGAGTTACTGCTATGCCTATTTATTTCATTGAAAAAATTATTGAAGAAAAACATTTTAATGCTTTATTTGGTTAGCGATTAAAGTCGATTATCTACATCAAGTTATTTAAATTCCAATTCTAGGTATGTAAAGGCTATTTCTTTCTTTTTGACATAATTCCTTATGATCTGAAAATTTCATGTCTAACGTGTCATCAAAGAGCTGATCATTAGATATTTCTAAATTATTGTCGGTGTTATTCTTGTTAAAGCTCATATTTGGTGATGTCGGTTTAGTCTTAACTTGGAAGCATGTGGTGTATATTTGTGGTTATCAGATGACAATGATTGTCGAGTTAATTATGGTATTACAGTTGTGGTACGGAGGTGACAGGTGGTTCTTGGGTACTTAGGGCTTCCTTAAAAGCTTGTACAGTATTGTATTATGTATTTCATATTTCATCATATTCGATTGCATTTTGATTGTGGTTGCCTAGAGGGCTCATGAAAACCTGTAAGGCGTGATACCTGTCTGCATGGTTGAGCCCGTGGCTTTGTGATGACCTATAAGGCGTGACACCCTTTGGCATAGTCAAGCCATGGCATTATGAGGACCTGTAAGGCGTGAGTATTTTTCCGTATGGACTCCTTTATGTATTGCTCTCCCGTAAGGCATGAATTTGTTTCACAGGTTGAGCCTTTGTATTGTGTTGTTCATCTTGCATTGCATTCATATGTTATGATTATTGTGGTTAGCTGTATCTTGAGCTTCAGAAGCGATGAGTGGTCGAGGTTGTGGTTGTTGTGAGGTCTGGAGTAGGGTAAGGTAAGGTAGTGTTGGGCTGACATTGTGTCTATACAGGTTGTGGCTAGAATATTGGTATTATTTCTATTTCAAATTCTATCATATTGTGGGTTCAGTTTCAAGTTGTGACGTTTTTGTTATTCTGTCGCCTTACATATTCAGCACATTCTTTCGTACTGACGTCCCCATGGCTTGGGGGGCTGCACTCATGCATGTAGGTTTCCAGGTAGACAATGGTCCTGATTGCGTGTGGTCAAGTTCAGCGGATGGTTGGTACGTTCCGTTCTTTCCGGAGTTGTTGAATCTAGAGTATTTCTTGGTTTTGTTTTGGTAATGGGTACGTCGGGGCCCTGTCCCGACTCATGACTAGTAGTTTTTCATCTTAGATACTTGTAGACATCTGTTGTGGGTCAGGTAGTCAATTGCTGCCTGGTTGGCCTTGTATCATATTTTTGTTATATTCGAGTTTGTTTTCATTGCGTTTCTTCTGGTATTGTCTTGGCCTTAACAGCATGTATCAGCGTTTGGTCTGGTTTTTATTGGTTCGCTCAATCAAGGGTGGCACTGCATGCCCATCGTGCCTCTCCAACTTTGGGGCATGACACTTATGCTCTAGGTGTTATAGAAAATACCTCCTAAAAGAGCAAACTGAAGGAGAAATGGTAATAGAAACGGGAATCAGCAAGCACCACCAGCCTTGGTAGACCCTTTGAATGAACAAGTCACTCATGTTGAGTTCAGGGATGCTTTCCAGGTGCTAGCGCAGGCCATGACTGCTCAAGTGAACACAATGTGGTGGCACCAATTAACCCACAGAATAGCATAGTTGCAGCTAGAGTCTGGGACTTCATTTAGATGAATACTCTCGAGTTCCATGGTTCTAAAGCTGAGGAAGATCTACAGGAGTTCCTGGATGACATCCTTAAAGTTACTGAGATCATGGGTGTCACTCCAGTTAAAAGTGCAGACTTGGCTGCTTATCAGTTGAAGGGAGTGGCCCATATTGTACAAGCAATAGAAGGAGGCTAGCAGTGCAGATGCATGCCTGGTATATTGGGATCAGTTCATGACTGCATTCTTAGATAGGTTCTACCCACTTGAATTATGGGAAGCCAAGATTCAGGAGTTCATCAACTTGCAGCAGGGTGACATGAGTGTGATAGAGTATTCTCTCAAGTTTAATCAACTTTCAAAGTATGCTCTGACAATGGTAGCTGACTCCAGAGCCCGCTTGAGTAAGTTTGGGTCAGGTGTTTCCAAAGATATAGTTAAGCAGTATAGGACGGCAATGCTGGTTAAGGAGATGGATATCTCTAGGTTGATGACTCATGCCCAGCAGATTGAGAAAGAAAAAGGTTAAGGAGAGGGAAAGAGACAATAAGAGGGCCAAAAAAGGTAGCTTCAGTTATTCTCAATAAAGGTCACATGGTGGTAATCGCTCTCAATTTCGCCAGAAATCTTCAGCTCTAGTCTCATCCTCTGCCAGTGCCCCAGTGCCCAAGTTCAGACATGATCAGTGGGATAGGGCATCAGGCTCTAAGTCCCATGGTAGTTTCACTAGTGGGCGTACTCATTAGCTTTGCAAGAAGTGTGGTAGGAACCACCAAGGTAAGTGTATGGCAGGCAACGATAATTGTTTCGGACGTGGCAAGACAGGTCATTGGTTGAGAGAGTGCCTAGTGGCTTCACAGGGAGGCAATGGTGCTCATCAACAAAATCAGGCTAACTCCTCAGTGTCTTAAGCAAGTCGACCAACTCAGCAGGGTGCCTAATCTAGTGTAAGTGGAGACCAACACCAAAATAGACTTTATGCTCCCAAAGACTCATCAGGATCAGGAGGGTTCCCTGGATGTGGTCACTGGTACATTATAAGTCTTTCATCTTGATGTATATGGATTGTTAGATCCTTGATCTACCCTTTCTTTTGTGACCCCTTATATAGCAATAGACTTCAGTGTCAGTCCAGAAACTCTCTCAGAACCTTTCTCTGTCTTTACTCCAGTTGGTGATTCAATTATATCCAAACGGGTATATAGAAATTAACCAGTCACAGTCTCTCATAAATTTATCTTAGTGGATCTTGTAGAGCTAGATATGACTGACTTCAATATTATTCTAGGCATGGACCGGTTACATTCTTGTTATGCCTCAGTTGATTGTAGAACTAGGGTAGTTTGGTTTCAGTTTCCTATTGAGCCAGTCTTAGAATAGAAGGGTAGTACCTCAGTGCCTATAGTACAATTCATCTCTTACCATAAGGCCAGAAAAATAATTTCCAAGGGATGTGTCTATCATCTTGTTCAGGTTAAGAATTCAAATTCTGAGACCCCAACTCTTCAGTCAGTCCCAGTGGTTAACGAATTCCCAGAAGTGTTTCCATAAAATCTACACGGAGTTCTTCCTGAATGGGAAATTGACTTTAGAATAGATCTTCTTCCAAATACCCAGCCTATCTCAATTCCTCATTATAGAATGGATCCAACTGACCTCAAGGAGTTTAAGGAACAGTTGAAAGACCTTCTAGATAAGGGCTTCATCAGGACTAGCATCTCTCCATAGGGTGGTTCAGTTCTTTTCGTGCATAAGAAAGACGGTTCCTTTAGGATGTGTATTAACTACCGTTAGTTGAACAAAGTCACAATCAAGAATATCCCATTCCTAAGATTGATGACTTGTTTGACCAGTTTCAGGGTGCAGGTTGCTTTTCTAAGATTGATCTCAAGTCCGGCTATCATCAGCTAAGAGTCAGAGAGTGTGATATTCCAAAGATAGCCTTGAGAAATTGGTATAGTCACTATGAATTTGTAGTTATGTCTTTTGTACTAACGAATGCTCCTGCAACTTTTATGGACTTAATGAGTAGGGTGTTCAAGCAGTATTTAGACATGTTTGTTATTGTCTTTATAAATGATATCCTTGTGTATTCTTGGAGTGAAAAGGAGCATGCAAATCATTTGAAGGTTGTGCTGCAAACTTTCAAGGATCGCCAGTTATTAGCCAAGTTTAGAAAGTGTGAATTCTTGTTGAAGTCAGTTGCCTTCATCGATCATATGGTGTTTAGTAAGGGTATCCATGTAGGCTCACAAAATATATAGGCAGTAAAGAAATTTCCCAAACCCACTTCTCTAACAGACATTAGGAGCTTTTTGGGTTTGGCTGGCTACTACATGAGATTTGTTGAGGGATTTTCATCCATAACTGTCCCATTGAATAGATTGACTCAGAAGAAGGTTTAGTTTCAATGGTCTGATGAATGTGAAAAGAACTTCCAGGAATTGAAGGCTAGGTTGACCACAACTCCAGTTTTAACTCTACCGGAGGGTTTAGATGGCTTTGTAGTATATTGTGATGTATCTAGAGTCGGCTTGGGTTGTGTTTTGATGCAAAATGGTAAAGTCATTGCCTACGCCTCTACACAGCTTAAGACTCATGAGAAGAACTACCAACTCATGACCTTGAGCTTACAGCAGTAGTATTTTCTCTAAAGATATGGAGACACTACTTGTATGGTGTCCATGTAGACGTGTTTATAGACCATAAGAGCCTCCATTACGTATTGACCTAAAAGGAGTTGAATCTTCGCTAGAGAAGGTGGCTCAAGATCCTCAAGGATTACGATATAAATGTGCTCTACCATCTGGGTAAGGCCAACCAAGTGGATGACGCATTTAGCAGATTGTCTATGGGTACTGTGTCACATTTTGAGGAAGAGAAGAAAAAGTTAGTTAAATATGTTCATAGGCTCGCTTATTTGGGAGTTTACTTTATAGACACAACAGAGGGCGGTCTAATAGTTCAGAATGGGTCAGAATATTCCTTAGTGGTTCAGGTAAAGAAGAAGCAAGATAGTGATCACATATTACTTCAGTTAAAAGGTGCAGTCCATCAGCAGAGAGTGGAGGTTTTCTCCCAAAGAGGATATGGTGTACTCCGCTATCAGGGTTGATTATGAGTTACAAATGGAAATGAGTTGAGATATAGGATCCTTATAGAGGCTCATAACTTTAGATATTCTATTCATCCCGATGCCACCAAGATGTACCATTACCTATGAGAAGTCTATTGGTGGAATGGCATAAAGAGGGACATCACTGATTTTATGGCAAAGTGTCCCAACTATCAATAAGTGAAAGTAGAACATCAGTGATCGGGAGGTGTGACTCAGGATATTGGATTTCCTACTTGGAAGTGGAAAGTGACCAATATGGACTTTATTACAGGTTTACCTCATACTCGCTGGCAGCATGACTCTATTTGGGTGATAGTGGACAGGGTGACTAAGTCAACTCACTTTTTGGCTATCAAGACAATAGATTCAGCAAAGGATTATGCATGAATCTATATCCATGAGATATTCAGGTTGCATGGGGTTCCCTTTTCTATCATCTCAGATAGGGGTACTCAGTTTACATCTCATTTATGGATATCATTTCAGAAATGTCTTGGTACTCAGGCAAATCTCAGCACAACATTTCATCCGCAAATGAATGGTCAGGCAGCCTGTACCATCCAGACCTTAGAGGATATATTTAGGGCTTGCGTGATCTATTTCAAAGATAATTGAGATGAGCACTTACCTCTTATAGAGTTTTCCTACAATAACAACTTCCATTCTAGTATTCAAATAGACCAGTATGAGGTACTTTATGGGCGGAGGTGTAGATCACATGTTGGCTAGTTTGAGGTAGGTGAAGCACCCTTAATTGGACCAGATTTAGTTCATGCGGCTATAGAAAAGGTTCAGATCATTAGGGAGAGGTTGAAGACTGCTCAGAGTCATCATAAGTCCTATGCAGATAGATGTAAGGAGAAGGGACTTAGAGTTTGAGATTGATGATTTGGTGTTTCTGACGGTGTCACCCATGAAGGGTGTCATGAGATTTGGCAAGAAGGAAAAGAATAGTCCTCGATATGTAGGCCCGTACAAGATTATGAGAAGAGTTGTCAAGGTGGCCTATGAGTTAGATTTTCCCGCAGAATTAGCATCAGTGCACCCAGTTTTCCAAATATCCTTGTTGAAGAAGTGCATTGGTGATCCAGCCTTGGTTGTGCCATTGGAGAGTGTGGGTGTGAAAGACAGTCTCACCTATGAGGAGGTCCCAGTCCAGATACTTGACCGTCAGGTTCGTAGGTTGAGAAGAAAGGAGGTCACTTCGGTGAAGGTCCTTTGGAGGAACCAGTCCATTAAGGGAGCTACTTGGGAAGCAGAAGCAGATATGATGACCAAATACCCTCACCTCTTTTCTTCTGAATCAGCTCTAGCTTGAGGTAATAGTTCCTCTCTAGTATCTCAATCTCCTATGTGGCATTTTCCCCCTCAGTTTCATGTTCCCTCAGCTATGCTTGCATTTTCAGCATGTTTTCATGCCTTTAGAACTCAACACAGTCAGAAATCAGCTTTTTCCCTCCAACCTCATCTTGTGTAGTCTTTATTTGAGGATGAATGATCCTAAGGGAGAGATATTATAAGACCCCAGAATTTGAACCAACTACTTTCAAGTACTTGGCAGAAAAAAATGTAGAATATTCAAATTTCCAAAAACCACGGTCAGGATCACGGACCATCTACTGACCCATAGTTTAGCCTCGAGGTTTGTCCTCTCTAACAAACCACAACTGACTTCTCGTATGGTGGTTTCAAACCACGGTCCAACCTACCACCCATTATTTGACCATCTGAGGGACACTATTCAGAGTCCAAAACCATGACTCAATCGATAGTCCATCATTCAGTTCCACGGACCATCTTGTCAGTCGTGATTCTTGAGGAACAGAGGACCCCCATTTTTCCAACTCAAACCACAAATCATATGACCGTCCATCAATCAGTTCCATGTACCATCAAGCGACTCATGGAATGAAGGTTCAGCATACCTCAAAAAGGTTCCAGGTTCCATGGGTCATCCCACCAGCCATGGATTGATTCCATCGGTTGTGGTTCCACCGTTGAAACTTTTCGGCTGCCAGTTTTCAGAACCCATTTAGTATGGGTAAATCAATCTTTTCCTCACTTTTTAAAGGCTATGTTATGTCATTATGGCTAGCCTAAGCCTAACTATAAAGCCTAAAACTACCCAAAACCCCTCATTCCCTCATTCCCTCAGACTTTAATCGATACTTAGCAAAAATAGAGAAAAAAGTGCATTCTTTCTTCTCCAAAGCAAGCATAAGAATCCACCAACTTCAGGCTCCAAACCCAAGAAATTATTCAAGGATTTTTCTCACAAGTATGTGGGAATTTATCAATGCGTATTCTTTCACCCATTGAGTCCCTAAGTTAACTTTATTTCTCTAATTTTAGTTTAATCTTCAAATTTTAGTTTAATCTTCAGGACCTAGGGTTCCTGAATTCATGAACTTTTTTATTTCAATTTCCATTGTTCTGTATGAATATCATTACATGTTTTCTTGAAGTCTAACATCAATAAATACTCAAAATTCTCAAACACTCAGCATGTTGTCTAACCCATGACTTTGAATTATGCTCTTGAATTGCATATTTTGGTTCAGGTCCTAGAATTGTTTAGTGTAATTCAATTTATTAGGATGGTGGGTTATGAACACCCGATCAGTTATGGTTCATGTATTTTCAGTCAGATACACATTCATTCAGAATTACATGATTAGAATGCTTTCAATCTTAGTAATAATTTGCATTCTCAGAAAATCAGTATTTTGAGCTATCTAGTATGTCAGCTTATTTACTTATATTTAGTTGGGAGTAGTACTTATCACCGAGCAGACATAGGGATGAAGGCTCACCCGCCAGTTAGGACTGAGACCTTTAGTAGAAGTCCCTAAGTCCCAGAACTACGGTGTCACTATAGGTTCTAAAGGGCTATTTGTCAGATCAGGCTTGAAACCTCAGTCCTTTTGGACATCAGTTTAGTAGATCCACGCCAGCCAGTGTTCTTACCCTTAGCAAGGTATGAACACCCTCCCAACCATGGTTACAGTTTGGCCCTATAAATAGCTCAGCTTGGGGTATGCCAGTTAATAGTAGCTCATACAGTTTAGATTCAGTTATTGTTTGACCTTGTAGTCAGTTAATCAGTTCAGTATCCCACAATTGCATGTTTATCTACTTGGTCATTGCATCAGATTATATCTTTCAGTTTCATGTTCAGTTTATCTCATCATATCCAGTATGTATAGATTAGTGCATATCCTGCATGCTCAATACATTCCAAGTACTGACTCATACTTTGTGATGCATCCTATCATGATGCAGGTTCAGGCGCTCAGCATCCAGACCACGCCTAGTTTGATTCCTCAGACTTCTTAGTAGCTCAGTTAGTGAGTCCTCATATTTTAAGGACAGGACTTATTTCATTTATTTCAGTCTTTCTTTTCAGTTTTAAAACTAGTAGAGTTAGTTGGGGGCTTGTCCCAGCAACTTATCTTAATAGAGGCTTTCAGAATGAGAATCAATTTTCAGCTTATGCAGTCAATTTAGATTCAAGATTTATTTCCATTTATTATTTCCAGAATCATTGGTTTTATATACTCAGACTTACGATGTTCATCAGTTTAGCTTCCATACAGATATTACTTTAATTAGAACACTTAGTATATGCCAGACCATGAGTTAGCTTGGGGTCACTCATGACTCTAAGCACTGTTTTATGTCTAATGGGTAGCCTTGGGGCGTGATAGTACTTTGAATGTACTTAACATGTGAGATATGAAAACTGTAAAATAACTAGACATGCTGAAGATATTGAGAAACTATACTGAAATGCAAGCTAAGTGCAAAAGTTGAATTGTAGTACAATAACCCAATCTTAATGTGAATATGACTAATGTCAAAGATAATCTGAAGTAAAAATCATAATAAGATGCAACTGAACTTAACTGAGAGTCATGTACAATCTACTAAGTTTGAGTCTATCAAAGAGCCAGTTAACCGGCATAAGCCACGTGAGCTAAACATGGAGTCCGATGTATACACCCTATTGAGAGAACCCAGTAACCTTGCTAGGGTATAAAGGCATAACTGGTGTGATCACTAAAATTTATCCCCACTGGGGGTCTAAATATACCTACAGTAGCATGCAGTTCTAGGACTTCGGGTGAAACTGAGACCCTAGTCCAACTCGGTACTAAGTACTACTCCTAACTAAAATTTCTAATAGCTCCTTTAAACTGATGTTCTAAAAACTGGGTCAGAACCTAATTAATCTGAATGTTTTTTGAAAAATTGGATAACTGAAAGCTAATCGTATCATGTGACATATATGGATGTCAAAACTGTTCATAAATTATATAGGCATATCGAGATGTCATACTAATCATGAAACTTACTGAGTTCATAATCATTGATGGTATACCTGGCTACCATACCAATCATGAAATCTACTAAGTTCATCATCATTGATAGTATATCTAAATGTCAAAACTGTTCATAAATAATATGTTTAAAGTCCATATTTAAAATATATTTTGTAAATCATACTGAAGATAGGCCGAAGCTTACTAAATCATGCATAGTTCTTTCATACTAAATAGTTGGATTGAAAGGATTAAAATCATGCATACTCATATGAGAGAAAAACCATAGTCATAATTATCGTGAGGAGCTAATGTTTTATTTAAACTAAATGCTAACAATCTGAGCTAAGTTTTGAAGGAAAATATAAATTATGAGAAAATACTGTAAAACTAAGGCTAAATATGTTCTCCTAAAATCTTGAGGTTAGATAGTTTATTGGTAAGAAATAATAAAGAAAATCATTCTAACGAGGATAGTAAACATGTAGCATCATTAATGAATCAAGTTCTTAGAAAATCACCTGTTTGGGTATGAATGCTAGAATCGTGAACTATAAAAAATTATAATTGAAGGCTAATACTATGGGCATGAGGGTGAAATAGAACCCTCATTGAAATCCTACATACCTGGATGTGAAGAACCTTTAACTAGCTCAAAGGTTGAGAAGCTTTGAAGAAGAATCCCTAGGCTTGAGGCTGAGAGAGGATCACTTCTTTTTCTTTCTTTCTGAAGTTTGGTCAATGGAATGAGGAGGAGTGTCAACTTAATCTAATAAAAACCCATCTAATAGGCTCAAAATGAATTAGTATAGGAGTTAAAAGAGTGAGAAAAGACCAAACTACCCCTAGTGGACGAGTCTGAAAATTGCAAAAATTTCTAGCACGGGGGTCGTGGATGGTGTTCCACGGGTTGTGGAACCAGTTTGTGGTTCTCAGAAACCCCTTTTAAGGTTTCTAAAGTGAGTTACACGGATGAATTCCATGGTTCGTGATTGATCCACAGATCATGGAACCTCAATCCATGGCTTGTGGAATGGGCTCATGGTTTCTAATAGTGCTCCACTAAAATGCTCATAACTTTTTATTCTAGGCTCGGATTAACATGCGATCAGTGGCATTGAAAAGAAGACTCAAAAACTTTTAATTTGATGGATACCAGGCCATATAACTCTTATAGTCTAGGAGTAGAAATCATTTAAAGTTGACCTTTACAAAATAATATACAAAAACTCTATAGGTAAAGAAGCTTTCAGCTCAACTTTAAGCTAGAGGTTCTTTATGACCTTAATTTATATCTATTATGGTTCTCACACTTAAGAATTAATTTTAACACCTATGTACCATTAGAAATTATCGTGTTTGGGTCTAACAACATATGAAAAATGGTTTGAATCTTAACTTAAAATTTCCAGGGTGTTACATTAAAACAACTGTTAGGGTCTGTGGTATAATATAACTACTGCCTCCTAAGTACAGTCTTCCCTCCCCATAGGTATGATTTTCATGTCATGTAGTGTAACACCCTGTATTTTTTTAAAATTAGCAGACTTAGTATATTACACTCTATACTTTCACATGAGAATGCAACGTAAGTAAATCAATATGAGTCTGACAAGTTAAGAAAGTGTCGTGAGGATTGGAGGTTAAGCTAATCGAAGATGTTATAAATTGTACAAGAGGCGTAGAAGTAGGAGTGTTGAATATAATAAAGAAGGTTTTTTATGAGGTATTCAAATCATAAAATGATCTTATGTTAAGTTTTAAAGTCAAGCAGGTTTTAGAACAAAGTCGGCAAAAATTATCGCAAGTTACTTTCATAAGTTCTCTAAAATTTGGGTCAGATGTCATAGAGATTTTATCTCAATCTAATTAGAGTTATGGGGTGATCAATCAAATAAATTAAAGGACTATGAGTCTAGTTTCTAATGCATTAAACCATTTGATGATACAATATTAGAGTAGAGAGATTTTCACATTTTTGTGAGACTACACAAGCAGGCAGGTCAAGGTGGGCCCCTAAGTCGGTGGAAATTTTAAGCTGATATATACAACATTTTTACTTTATTTTAACTTATTACTTTTTCCCAAATAAGAATCAAACAGTCCTAAATCCTCTCTAAGAATTCCCCTACCATCCAAGCCAAAATCTACAAGATTTCAACGTGATTTCACCCTTGAAAAGTTCATAGAGATTGTGTTACTTCTTTCTTCCTCTTTGGTTGTGATTTGAAGAATTCTTAAAGGTGAAGGAATCTTATTTTTAGGTGGTGTTGCTTCTACTTGGAGGTAATATTTCTCACCCCTCATTTTATTGAGTGTTCCAAGTAATATCTAAGCTATGTAAGCAAGAACACGTGAATAGACGATCGATAAATCGTATTTGGATTGTTATGTGATTTTGGGCTGTTTTGAAGTACTTTTATGATGTTGTTATTGCTGGAAATTTGGAGAATGATATGTATGTCCATAGTTATTGTTGATATGCATCTAGGAGAGAATAAGAAGTACATATGAGTGTTGAATTGTAAGATAAATTAGCATAACATTAGTTCTATTATTTAATTGTGATTTTCAAATGGTTTCTTCTTGATTGAAGGTATCATGTTTGAGGTGTAAACAGTCTTACTAGCCATGAGAATTTCAAAATCAATGTTCGGTTTTAAAAGTGCTCCAAACCTGTTTCGCAACTCTATCTTGATAAATTCCTAATTAAGTGCTATCTTATCTCCATTGCAAAAGAATAACCAAACACAATTCCAACTTCATAAATTTTAAATAAAGGAAAAATATTTAAATCTATGGCCAAACACCTACTTAATTACCTTCTCTCTTATTTCATTAGGGATGGAGGGGGGGGAGAGGGGGTTCACTTTCTTGGTGTTGTTATGTAATAATCTATTTTGTCATTATGGGTGAACTATTTGTGCGAAGAATCAGGTTAGAAAACTTCCTGGTTGGGGAGCTAAAAATTTTGGGCTAGGCCAGTCTCGGATGATTTCTGAGCAAGGTGAGGTCTAGGATAATTCAGGAAAGAATTGGGTAGAATGTGTATGTTTGAGCTAGATTTCCTTTTAGCTAAGATGTTAAGGAGTCTGTAGGACTTTTGAGAAGTGAATTCGGGTGAGTAGAACTCTCTGTATTAAACTTGAAGAGAAAGGGTTGGTTTGGAACATCAAGGTTTGAAGATGTGTTGTAAAATGGGAAAATCTAGGGGATTTTCTGAGGTTCTGTCCGATGTTAACCGTTGTAGCAGTTGACCCTCCACTACGGTGACTACCGCTATACTGGAGAAATTTCCGCTATAGCGAAAGTCAAGGTGGTCAACACTGCTATAGCAGGTGGTTTCTGCTATGGCAGCACTGCTATAGTAGAGTGGGGAGTGCTATAGCAGAGTAAGTCGTGGTTAATGAAGAAACTTCCCCAAAAAAATTTAGAATGGTTCAAGAATATTTTGGGGAGGGCAGAAGCAATTTAGGCAATTCTATATCAATTTTCCACCAAATTTCTTCCTAAAGATAAGTATTTTATTCCCCTACTTTAGTACTTCAATTCTCGGACCTTAGAATCGATAGTTACGGGCTTTGGGGAAGGTTTGGCTTGACCTAAGGTGCAAAACCTGGTATAACAAGGAATGTGGGTGTAGAAAGCCATATGTTTTGTATGTAAACTATTTATTTCTTATTTTAACACCATAAATTACTAATGTGACCATGAAATTGGTAGGTTTAGGCAAATTATTAGTGGAAAGGCCCTAGGTTGGGTTGAATGATCACAGGTTTGGCCTGGGGATTAGGTTTTGAATATAATCTAGGAATGATTAAGCCATATTGATTGATTCTAGTATTATGTGTGATTGTATTAGACCAAGGGCAAGCAACAACTTCAGGAAATAGGAAGGCTCCGGTTTAGTAGATGTTTGAGGCTAATTCGAGGTAGGTAATGGTTGCCAATTTTTAGAAATATGTTATATGTGCATATTAACTATTACATAGTATTTCTGTACATTACATGTTTAGGTAATAAGGTATATTATGTGAAATGATATCTGGTTGTTAATCCTGTGCAATGAACTTGTTAAATGCTTGTTGGGTTTACAAGTGTGGTGATATTCATTGTGTCTGTGATTGTATGATATTTATGATTCTACAGTTGGCTCGGGTACCACGCCTGGTACAGTTCTATTGGTTGGCTCAAGTACCATGCCTGGTACAAGATATTTGTCATTTGGCTCATGAATCACGCTTGGTACAGGTTCTATAATAGTTGGCTCGGGTGTCACGACTGGTATAGGTTTGATCATACATATTTGATTGTACATGTTTATTTATTCTTCCTTGTGTTGGTTCCATGAGTGAACCGAGTTAATTGTTGTGATGCATTTATTCCCTATTGGTCGATGAGTGGTCGGGTTCTTATTTTTAAATGCTGGAATGGTTCTTGTATAGACCGGGGTTGCTTGTTAAACACCATAGTTGATGTCTTGGGGATCCTTGGGTGGTCTAGGTACTTAAAGGTTAGGTTGAATCTTATTTGAAGTTGTTCTTGTGGTGGTTTGTGGACATGGTATATGTGGTTGTTTAGTTAATTAATGACTGAGAGTCTTGTTTATACTCACTGGCTTGGATTTACATGTTCTTTCTGGTTTTACTATTTTTCAGTTATTTGTGCATATCTCATATGTTTGGAGCTGGCCGATGATCCTACGGGACATAATTTGAAACACGTATAAGTGTATGCCAAGGGATTCGATCTACTTCAACGCCAGCCGTAACAACAGAATCCTAAAATATTTTATGCGAATCGTACATCTCTTATGAATCGGATGGTATTCAATGGCAATTAGTCACGCTCACTGATGGCTGTTAAGTTCTCATCGATTTCTTCGGTTGACAACACTCTGAAGGACGTATCAGCTTTCCTGACAACACCAACCTGCCAAAGACCAGAAGATATAATGTACTCAAGCAGTGAACCCAATGCAGTTATAACCCGGAAAAAACAAAAAAGCACTACAATTAACTAAACACTACCCAAGGCAAATCAATAACGTGATACGGGTCTCATATCTATATTTTGCAACCACTCGCTCTACTGAGAAAATAGTGGACATTATCGACCCATCTCCCTTCTATAAACAAAGGAAATATGCAAATTTCTAAAGGGGCATTGTATCTCGAGGGAAAGTAACACTTACCTGGAGCTACTCATACTTGCATACTTCCTAATGAAGCAAGAGAAAATGATTCATTTTGAGGAAAAAGCAAGGAGATGCAAGCCAAAAACAATCATCCCTCTCTTTCCCTCCCTTTCCTTTCTTCCTCTTAAGTGGTCATTGTTATGGGCAAGAACTCAATAACACCCAATCGTAAATAATGTGGAGGAACAATGAAGTACCTCAATCTCGCTGGCTTTGAAATCCTCTTGTAGAGCAGATTGAAGAGCAGAGATTGCAGTCTGAGAAAAAAAACCACAATCTCTTAGCACAATTAGCTAGTGCATTCTTCAACTTTAACATCAGATCTGAATACATCCTCGAAATTCTACAAATTACAGAGAAGATGAAATACGGTAGGTAGACAAATTAAATTTCCTCCATATTAATTAATAGATAGCCCTCGTACAAGTCAAATAACATTGGCTTAACTGAATACACTACAAAAATTAGTAGGAGTCCTAAGGCTTTATGAAAAAAGAAACAATTATGCCAGTAATCTGATGGAGGAAGTAATTTCCAGCTTTAATTAGGAGATTATGCAACTTTTTAATACTTAACTTCACCTCAAAACCTTCTTTTTTTTTTGGACAGGAAATCCAAACTCTCATTAATCAAAAAAGGAAAGTCACCAGTCTTTGCTCGTAAATAAGTGAGGTATAGATTAAAGTTTGACATGTGATTCATCCAGAGAGGTTCCGAATTCCAAATAGCGCAGGTTATATTCGCAAAAGAGCACCAAATACTCATGTTATGTGGATTAAAAATAGCTCGCGACTTTTTATATTTATTCTACAGGCAATGAATAAGAGAATACAAACAAATCGTATGATCTTCTTCAAAAGTCTTCAACACTATTGACTACACTATACCAGATAACCATAGATTAAAATAAGCATAAATCTGAGACAAAAAGAGAAGAAAGATAAAGCCAATTTTGCATAAAATTGCTGTCCATAAGAAAAAATATGCAGGCAAGAGACAAGAAACAAAAAGTAAGCAGCAGAGGTTTTGAACCAAAAACGACTCAGCAATGGGAATAGTAGAAGAAAGGAAGCTCTAAACCATGTCTAACCAGGATCATTTTTACCTGAACAGTTTCCTCATACGAAAAAGCAGGGTCATTTTTCATTTTCTTCTCCAAAAAATTAATTGCCTCTTGCTCTTTAGATCCAGCACTTGTAGCCTGACATCTAAACGACATGAACAAAATAATGATCCAAAAAATTCCAACAACTCTCTTCTGAAAAATCTGAAAACAGGACTTAAAGCACCTTCATGTCCTCGATAAAACAAACAGAGTATATAGGGAACAAATCTAAAATGATTTGTTGACATCCACAAGCCTAATGGGTATAACAATCTGATTCCATATTTTCGATCTTAAATGGTAAACGAAAGCTACAACTAATTCCTGCAAGCAAAGTTCGCCCGTGTAACACCTTGACAGCTCGTTTTGACTTTTTACATGTTTGACTGTGTTTTGAACATGCCGCTAAGTTGATATAACTACTTGTGACTTGTGCTAATGGTTGAAGTTGAGTTTGAAGGGGTTCGGACACATTTGAGGATGTTGAGGTGAAAAATATGGAGCTGCACCAGATGTTGTTATGTTGCAATAGTTCAGCAATGGCAGCCAAGGTCTGTGATCGAAGCTGGTCCAGCGCAAGCTCACAATAGCAGCATATGTTATGATTGCAGCACTATGTGTAAGTGAATTAGTATTTAAAGGACAAAATTTGGGGGTTTTATATTCCCAACTGTTGGATGAACATAGTCTCGATCTTAAGGGGGATCTCACTCCAAATCACATCCTAACCATGAGGTAAGATCTATACCACTACTTTGGGTTTACATACAGGGATTTGTACGAGACTTTAGCCTTCAAATCTAAAGATTAAACCATAGAAAATCATTGGGTTTTGTCCAAAACCGCAAAATTGAAAATCCTGGGATTGAAGTTGATTTATTAAATCTAATGGACGATAAATGATTGGAATGAACTAATGAAATTATGGGTAACCTAGAAAGACAATTATGGGACGACCAGCATGACGTGTTTCGTCGTTGCACAGCACATGTTGCAGTGGGTTGATGTCACTCAGCCAGAGTCCTAGTGTTCACCTTGCAATGAAGGAGGTGCATTGATGGGTACTGATTGTACATCCCCTCGGCCAGTGTTTCTGGTCTCATCCCAACACGTAGATGTGGATTTTGGTGTTCAGTGGGACAGCGTCCGGGTGTTCATCATGCCCGTTCATTTAGCTAACATCCTGTATGCTCATCATCAGATATTCTCCTTGTATGGGCCAGCAGGATCTGGCTAGCAGTCTCAGTCTCAATATGTTACTGCGAGGCTGGCACCACCCTTTCGGTAATCATCAAACAAAGACTTACTATATACTCCTGAATTACTAGTACCGGAAGTAGGTAAGCAATCTCTCCTAGTATATAGCCGACGCGGGTCAGTTGTCCTGAAAGGAACCCTCTCCAATTTTACGCACCTCATTGCATTAGCTTATGCACAGATTCAGTACACTTTGTCCTTGGGTTATATCAGATTCATTTCTCTTCAGTTGCATACAGTTGCATCAGAGACATGCATGCATTATTTTCATAAAATACTTGTCCTAGACTTTTAGGAAAGGGTCGACACCTAACGAGTATGGATAACTCACTCCCTTATTATAACATGGGTAACTCACTCCCTTAATATAACATGGGTCTCAAGTATATCTTCCAGGAACCTCAACAGAACCTTGTCTAAACCTAAGTGTAAACAAGTTGTCTAAACTCAGCTCACATGTATTACCTCAAACTGAAGCTCAACTATAGCAAGCATCCAACACCAAATTCAAGCTTATTTGACAAACAATGCAGGCTAAAGTATGCCAAGCTCAGTTATCAAGCTCGGACATGTCAAGCACAAAGATAAACTGTACATAGTACAACATACGTGTAATCCTTCGGTCACCTAAACGAAGAAAAAACCCAAGAATGATCACCCCAAATTCTCCTTTCTTAGTCTTACGAGTAATAGATTACTTTTTTTTGAAAGAAATCTTTGAACCTGATTTAGATATTGATATTTGATACTAAATGCATTTATTTCACCTTGAACGACGGCTCTCCAAGAGTAATACATTAGAGCACTCTAAAGAAGTTCTTTGTACCATATTAAGTTACTAATATTGAATGAATTCAATGCACATTGGAAACATGGTGTTACTTGTAATTATAATTTAATTTTAATACAACATGGGCAATTACATGTCTTAAAATATAAAGGGCAGCCCGGTGCACAAAGCATCGCGCGTTAATGCAGGGTCCGGGGAAGGGCCGCACCCCAAAGGTTGTGATGTAGTCTCCCACAGATTCAAACACAATATGAACTGCTAGTAACAGAGGACAACACGGAACTAAGATTAAAATCAGTGTGCCTATGACTGAAGACAGTAGGATGGCACAGTTAAGAAGCTCTACTATCCACTTTGAGAAATATTTTTCAGTAATCTAATATATGCGTTGAGTTTACGGCAATAATGGAAGAAGGAGATAAAGAGATCCACTCAAAGTTATGATGTTGAGAGCTAATCCCAACATTTTTGAAAAACTATAAGAGTGGCAATGTGTAATAAAAGGTGTAATAGACTGGTGCTTGAGAAATATATTAAGTATAACAGATCCAATCACATTGCCACTCTTATAGATTGAAATATGAGAGAGTCTCCTTCCTTTTTTAGAGTAAATCCTCAAACGTTTTAGCAATGGTAAGTTCATTAAATCTAAATCCTGAAACTTTGACAATGCTAAAAGTTGATCAAATCTTTTGTTAATATTGTGATGCTTACTCTTCTGAATTCTGGAAAAATTAAACAGAAAAAGAAAAAAAAACATTTAAAAAATAAAAATTTAGTGGGACAGCTACATTTTTTTCCATCAGTTTCTATTTTGATACTTAAAAAGATACTCAATCAGCTTTTATTTAGAAAAAATGACATAAGTGCAGTAAATACCTTGTGACCAAAAAAATGACCAGCAGGGTCACATTTGAACAGTTGAGGTCCCTTCTCCTCATTGATTCCCAAAAGCATAGCAACTTCATATCAGAAAAGAAGATAAAAAAGACAGTCATGAATAAATTTATGTTATCTGCCACATCTACCACTACAAACAAAAAGAAAAACAAAATAAGGGGACAAGCCTTGCAAATATCAAATGGGAGCAGTAACAAACCTACTCCGAGGGGTCTCATATAGGCATGCTGTGTATATACCTGAGACTTGTCTGCAATCCTGTATTGAGTACATGTTGGCTCAGTATAATCTTATAACTGGAAAATTCTGATATATTCTTCTTGTTAGCTCATTAAAGTTTAATCAATGAAAAGTTCTACCACATGTACGTTTTACTGCCAACGAAAGAGCACATCATAAAAACAATTAAGTTATTTGATTTGTTTCCTCCACATGAATCAAACATGCTGTCATACTACAAGCTTTGGGAAACAAAAATATTAGACAGGAAACGATGTTTGACAAATACTCTACATGTCTTTTTGACCTAGTAGCAATTTAGGTATTAGTACAATGACAAAAAAATGTCATAAAACAAAATAATATACCATCTAGCCAGTACATCCAACGGCATCTCATATCCATATCTAAAAGGTGCAAGATTCGCATGTCAACAAATACACTTCCGCAAAAGATAGATCAATGCACAAAAATTAATCACAGCCTAAGGTTTATCTTTATCATAAAGAATCAAATCTCCATTTTCATATGAACCGCCCATAATAGAAATCTTGCACTCCTTTTCTTCCTGATCAAGTAACTCTTACAGTCCTTTAAAAAGTGACAGACCTGTCATGCCGGTAGCTAACAGTCCAAGATATTTGGTTATTGGGAACAAATGGGACACACTTGTCTGATCCAATAACTTGTCCTGCTCAGCCAAAAGTAACAAATAATTATAAACTTGATAACAGTTCCATATATCAAAAAATCCTAGGAAAGCTTGAAACAGTGTAAATCAGGCATAATAACGAACTAGAACTCTCCATAAATAATATTACACAACAATGGCTTCTTTGCTTACAATTTTACATAACTCTGCCATATTAATGATCCTAAATCAAGTCAAACAGAAATTGAAATCTTAAAACAACAAATATGCTCCATTTATTCCTGGAAGTTTGGCCTTTTCACTTCCTGAGATCCAAACTAAGTTAACTTTGACTAACATGATGTATCCTTGAGTTGCAATTTATAGCATTTTGTATGAAGTTTCGACTATACCCCACTTGTGTGATGATTACACTGGGTATGTGAAGAAAAAAAAAGAACTGATCTACTGTGATTAACTCCAAAAACTAGTCAACCTGACTCTCCATAAGCAAAATGTAGCAAACGAATTGAGAGGGAGCGAGTAAAAAATAGACTCACAGGGACTTTCTTCTGAGTAACAACACAAACTGAGTCCTTCCCACGGACACCAATAGAAGTTATTCCGGCAGCCTTCACAGCCTTAAACGCATACTCTGTTCAGGAAACAAAAATATCAATCAATCCGAAACTCATTCGGATTTGGATGAAACAGAAGAGAAATGGAGTTGGGGTGAAATTGGTAGAATATAATGCTTACCGACTTGGTATAGACGACCTTCGGGCGAGAAGATAGTTATGTGACGATCGTAGCCGCCCCCGCTTCCTCGACTCATTCTTCAATTTGGACAGTTGTTTAGCGATTCAGATTGGTGAATTGCACACTGGAGCAAATCCCTTTTGAGGGAGAAAGCTTTTTCCCCAAGACAACTTTCTTGATTCAACTCACAAGCTCCCTCCCAAACATTTTGTTATGCAAGTGGTCTTCTCAGCCGGGTATGTGCATAGTTTGGTATATTATTGTATCAAGCCGATTTTTTTGATATGTTGTTTACAATGTTATATCTAACTAGTTTAGTTCATGTGCAACGTGCTATCACATCAAACAATAAATATATAAAAATTAAATAATAATTAACGTTAAGATTAATATAATATTTTATTAAAAAAAGATTTGAATCTGTCAATAACCTAATTTTAAATCAAATTTTGAAAAGATGTTAGCATCATATAACTTGAAAGTAAATCCCTTTTATTAGGAATAGGGTATCGAATCCATTTAAGATACTTGTTTAAAGGTTTGTAATTTATTACTAACCTGGGTACACCACGTTCTTTTTCAGCTGCATTATTAACATAAAAGGCAGTGCAAGACCAAGGGGATTTGGAAGGTTTTATCAAACCCTTTTGTAATAACATATCTATTTCCTTTTTGCAGAATTCAACCAATTCGGCGTTCATCTGGCAGGGACGAGATTTAGTAGGAATATTATCCTCATCCCTTACAACACTTATACCTATGGAAAACTCATAGGAGTATGCACTCAAGAAGGTATTAATTTGTGCAACGAATTGAAATTATCCAGACAGCTTAAACCAATTAGGAATTCGTTCTGCGAATATCTTCGCACAAATCTTTAAGAACCAAGTGTGTTTGCGTTTCTCGTTATTATAAATGAGAGCTTTATCAAAGGCATAGACGTAGTCCCAGTATGTGAAATTCATGGGTACGCCTTTTAGGCTTATCTGCCTTTCTTTCATTGTGGATATACCACAATCTTCAACAGATATGATCTGCTTAATTATCATCTTTGAGAAGTTATAAACGTTCTCATCTGCGTTATATCCGCTGAAATGCTGAAATTCAGCACTTCCTGTACTTATAAGGATTGTCTCGTAATAAGCTCGGATTTTGTATGACTCACCCGGAAAATATAATCCATTAATTAAATACCTTTGGAATATTTTCCAAGGTTCTTCCTTCCTCTGAATATCAGAGTTTTCTAGGAGAAATATCATTTCCCTTTTTGGAATCTTTTCATAAGTTGAGGTATCATCAGCCTCTTCTTTGGCTATAGATGCAAAAGTAGGTCTTTGCCTTTGAGATAAATATTCTTGTAGGCGATCATATAATGGATCAGTTGTTGGAATATCTCCCAAATTTATTGAAGCTGAACTTGGGGGGCATTTATTGAAGCCATAGTCAAGGATCTAGCAAGTAGTAAGCAGGATCGGTGACCGGGCGGTAGTCCGCCGACTTTAACCCTAATGAGATTTGATTATGGATGTACACCAGATTGATTTTAGTCCAGGTTCACTGGCAAGAAAATACATCCAAAATGAGTTTTCAAATGACAAGTGGAATCGGTTTAAAACTTGGTTTTTTGACACTTATAGTGAGAACGATCTAAATAATATTTCTCAAGAATTTTATGAAAGTTGTGCTTTACATAATCATATTATGTTTTTTGTTCCTTGGTTCATAACCACTTATTTGCCTTTGTTCATCAATGTTCTTGAACGTTCGTACAAAGATGTAAAAGGTGATATTATAAAAACTGTTTATCCCCCACAGTCATCGTTTGTTTTACCTAATAATGTAGGTATCACTTTTACTGCATTACAAAAATTTATTGAAGATGATGTGGCAACTGTTAGTATAAATGAGATTAATAATCTCATCGCTCAAAATAATTATTTAGGACTTTATGTTAAAGTCTTAGGAGAGCATATTAGTTCTCTTGATAAAAAGTTAGACGAACTGACGGCTTTGGTAATTCAGATAAAGACCAACGTGAAGGATTCTGATCCAGCTTCTAGTTCAATGTATGACTCTTGGTTCTGATCCAAACTTGGGGGGCATTCTGATCCAGTTCTGAAAATGTGATAGAATTGTTAAAGGAAGTAACTGATAATAATATTCGTGAAAAAATCATTCAACTAGCTGCTAATAACAAAGCTAGTTCCTCAAAATCTTTTGGATCAAAAAATAATTTTGAACTGGATTATTCTGCTCCTTATTCTTTGTCTGAAGTTTATAATAGACTAGCAAGACAACCAGTTGTTATACGAGATACCTCTTTTGATGATTTAAAAGGAGAAGTTGAAAATTTGAAAAGAGAAATTAAGGCGCTTAAGCAAAATCAGATTATATGTGATCATCGCCTTTCTCAAATTGAAAAAGCAGATAGCAAAGGAAAAGGTATTATCGAAGATAATACTTTGACCAGACCTATTACTATTGATAATAGGCAAAACATGTTTTTAGGGATGATGCAAATTGTTACTGCCCATAAATGGTTTGTTAAATGCACCATTTTGATTGATAATACTTTTTCGATAACTGAGATAGCTATGATTGATAGCGGGGCTGATGTAAGTTGTATTCAAGAAGGCCTTATACCAACCAAATATTTTGAAAAAACAACTCATATGGTCAAATTTGCTTCAGGCCATGCTTTTGATATAGAATACAAATTACCTAATACACGTATTTGTCAAAATAAAGTGTGTATTCCTCACTTTTTCTTTCTAGTGAAAAATCAGTTATAACCCCCTATTATACTTGGAACCCCTTTCATAAATGCTATTTATACTTTCACAAGCATAACGGCTGAGGGCTTTTCATCTACTTACAAAGGTCAAAACATCAGTTATACTTTTGTCACAGATCCTGTTTCTCGTGATATAAACGCCTTGATTAATATGAAACAAAGGCATATTGATTCCTTGCAATTTAAATTATTCAGTTTAAATATATTCGATACTTTAAAGTCTGCCAAAATACAAGAAAAAATAAAACTGATTTCTGAGCAGATGGCCATTGATATTTGTGTCGATCATCCTAGTGCCTTTTGGAATAGAAAAAAGCATATTGTGACTCTTCCATATGAAGAAGGCTGGAAATGATATTTCTCCTAGAAAACTCTGATATTCAAAGGAAGGAAGAACCTTGGAAAATATTCCAAAGGTATTTAATTAATGGATTATATTTTCCGGGTGAGTCAAACAAATTTCTATAATAATGTTGATATTTGTGAATATAACTAACATATTCACAAATATCAACATTATTATAGAAGCATCTTTCTTCTGCTAAAACGATAATTTCTTCATATAACGAGTCAAGTAACTGATACAGTTACAAACTCCGACTATTCTCATATTTCTCAAAATTCTGATGGAAGAATATGTATTCAATTTTCTGATAATAGTTATACTTCTCATAGGCAGTCATTTTCTAATAATTTTATGCCTACTGTAAATTCTATTTATAATAGACGTTCCTTATCTAGTAATAAACTATTACCTGGTTTGCATCATATTTCACCTATCGAGCCTATTTACGGTCTAGCTCGAAATCGGGCCGCTTCTTTGCACACATTATCTTCTATTGCCTCTAATAAAAAGGCTGAAATAAAGATTGATCCTCAGTTAAATGTGGTAAGAACTAAAGATAATTCCTCGGATGTCTCTGATAAAGATATCCCCTCTGTGTCCGAAATGGACTTTAACCCTAATGAGATTTGATTATGGATGTACACCAGATTGATTTTAGTCCAAGTTCACTGACAAGAAAATACATCCAAAATGAATTTTCAAATGACAAGTGGAATCGGTTTAAAACTTGGTTTTTTGACACTTATAGTGAGAACGATCTAAATAATATTTCTCAAGAATTTTATGAAAGTTGTGCTTTACATAATCATATTATGTTTTTTGTTCCTTGGTTCATAACCACTTATTTGTCTTTGTTCATCAATGTTCTTGAATGTTCGTACAAAGATGTAAAAGGTGATATTATAAAAATTGTTTATCCCCCACAGTCATCGTTTGTTTTACCTAATAATGTAGGTATCACTTTTACTGCATTTCAAAAATTTATTGAAGATGATGTGGCAACTGTTAGTATAAATGATATTAATAATCTCATCGCTCAAAATAATTATTTAGGACTTTATGTTAAAGTCTTAGGAGAGCATATTAGTTCTCTTGATAAAACGTTAGACGAACTGACGGCTTTGGTGATTCAGATAAAGACCAACGTGAAGGATTCTGATCCAGCTTCTAGTTCAACTCAGCTTTCTAAGCTCCCTACTCATGTCCAGAGACCCCCTGAGATTCAGGGCTTTGTTTTCAAACCTCTTCGAGAGTTAGAAGAACGTCTTGATAAAAAGTTTTCTGAATTAGGGGCTAATCCTATCGATTTGTTAGAAGGTTTTGCAACTGATATAGAAAACACTTTTGATTTAAAAGATCAAATTGATCTTGAAGTTAATAAACTTCGCGGCTATCCTAAGAAAAATAGTGGTAATACCAACTTTGCTCATAAACCTAGTATGCAAACGTATTATTATTCTAGACCAACCCCTCAAGATGTTCTAATTGAAGAACCGGATTGGAACCAGACTAATACCTCTTATAGTGGTACTGAAATCTATGAATGGAACCTGGATGGCTTGACTGATAGAAAGCTTACTATTCTCGTCCATAGAATGCTTATGTATTCAACTATCTGTAAAAGTACCAATAATTCTGATAGAAATATTTGCAAAATGATCATTGCTGGTTTTACTGGTCAATTAAGAGGCAGGTGGGACAATTATATGAGTATTGAAGCCAAGGCTACGATTATAAATGCCATTGCCGACAATGAAGGTGTTGACAACCTAGGAATGGCTTTAGCGAGAAATAGAGAAGACGCAGTTTATACACTGGTGTTGACCATTCTAGAACATTTTAATGGTAGATTTACCAACCAATATGAAACTGTTCATTCTCTATTGAATGGCCTACGATGTAGACATTTAGGAGAATTTAGATGGTACAAAGATACTTATTTAAGTCGAGTAATGGAATTACCCGAAAACAGTCTTGAGTACTGGAAAGCTAGGTTTATAGACGGCTTGCCACCTTTATTTGCAGAAAGAGTTAAAAAGTCTTTAAGGAATCCTCAAGGGACCATCCCTTAAAACACTTATACCTATGGAAAACTCATAGGAGTATGCACTCAAGAAGGTATTAACTTGTGCAACGAATTGAAATTATCCACACAGCTTAAGATTGACAAGCTTAGAGAAAGATCCCAATTAGGAGATTTTTGTACTCAGTTTGGTTTACCTGATACCACTGCTAATAAGTACAAAAGGCTAGAGATTTAGATCATAATAGTCAATATAGAAAGAGATCTAAACGAAGGTCTAGAGAAGAAAGAGAAGAACGAAAAGCTCATCGTAAGTCTCATAGATTTACGAAAAATAGATCTAAGCGTGATCTCGCAAAGATCAAGTGCTATAAGTGCGGAAAATTTGATCATATAGCGCCCAATTGTAAACTTGAGAAGCTCAAAGATTTGGAACTAGATGAAGATATTCATGATAAGATTTATAGCTTTTTATACACCTTAGGTTCTGAGTCAGATTATGATTCTGATTTTAGTTCACAGGAAAAAGTAGATCATCCTGAACCATCTGGAAATAACCAGACGACCACGGCTGAAGCCTGTAAATGCCAAAGCGATATTTGTCATTGCGAAAATGATGAGTTTTATAAACTTCAATCACAGTTTGAAGACATGAATTTACTTACCATTACTTCTGAAAATGTGATAGAATTGTTAAAGGAAGTAACTGATAATAATCTTCGTGAAAAAATCATTCAACTAGCTGCTAATAACAAAGCTAGTTCCTCAAAATCTTTTGGATCAAAAAATAATTTTGAACTGGATTATTATGCTCCTTATTCTTTGTCTGAAGTTTATAATAGACTAGAAAGACAACCTGTTGTTATACGAGATACCTCTTTTGATGATTTAAAAGGAGAAGTTGAAAATTTGAAAATTTGAAAAGAGAAATTAAGGCGCTTAAGCAAAATAAGATTATATGTGATCATCACCTTTCTCAAATTGAAAAAGCAGATAGCAAAGGAAAAGGTATTATCGAAGATAATACTTTGACCAGACCTATTACTACTGATAATAGGCAAAACATGTTTTTAGGGATGATGCAAATTGTTACTGCCCATAAATGGTTTGTTAAATGCACCATTTTGATTGATAATACTTTTTCGATAACTGAGATAGCTATGATTGATAGCGGGGCCGATGTAAGTTGTATTCAAGAAGGCCTTATACCAACCAAATATTTTGAAAAAACAACTCATATGGTCAAATCTGCTTCAGGCCATGCTCTTGATATAGAATACAAATTGCCTAATACACGTATTTGTCAAAATAAAGTGTGTATTCCTCACTTTTTCTTTCTAGTGAAAAATCAGTTATACCCCCCTATTATACTTTGAACTCCTTCCATAAATGTTATTTATCCTTTCACAAGCATAACGGCTGAGGGCTTTTCAGCTACTTACAAAGGTCAAAACATCAGTTATACTTTTGTCACAGATCCTGTTTCTCGTGATATAAACGCCTTGATTAATATGAAACAAAGGCATATTGATTCCTTGCAATTTGAATTATTCAGTTTAAATATATTCGATACTTTAAAGTCTGCCAAAATACAAGAAAAAATAAAACTTATTTCTGAGCAGATGGCCATTGATATTTGTGCCGATCATCCTAGTGCCTTTTGGAATAGAAAAAAGCATATTGTGACTCTTCCATATGAAGAAGGCTTCTCTGAGGATAATATTCCTACTAAATCTCGTCCCTGCCAGATGAACGCCGAATTGGTTGAATTCTGCAAAAAGGAAATAGATATGTTATTACAAAAGGGTTTGATAAAACCTTCCAAATCCCCTTGGTCTTGCACTGCCTTTTATGTTAATAATGCAGCTGAAAAAGAATGTGGTGTACCCAGGTTAGTAATAAATTACAAACCTTTAAACAAGTATCTTAAATGGATTCGATACCCTATTCCTAATAAAAGGGATTTACTTTCAAGATTATATGATGCTAACATCTTTTCAAAATTTGATTTAAAATCAGGTTATTGGCAGATTCAAATCTTCAAAGAGCATTCTTATAGAACAACTTTCAACGTCCCATTCGGACAGTATGAGTGGAACGTTATGCCTTTCGGTTTGAAAAACGCTCCTTCAGAATTCCAGAAAATTATGAATGATATTTTCAATCCCTATTTAGACGTTATTATAGTCTATATTGATGATATTTTAATATATTCTAAGACGTTAGAAACTCATATTAAACACCTAGACGTATTTAAAAAAATTGTGATTCAAAATGGGTTGGTAATTTCTAAACCAAAAATGAGTCTTTTCCAAACTGAGGTCAGATTTCTTGGACATTTAATTTGTCAAGGAAAAGTAACCCCTATTCAAAGATCTATTGAATTCGCTTCAAAATTTCCTGATGTTATCACAGATAGAACTCAGCTTCAGAGGTTCTTGGGAAGTTTGAATTATATTTCTCCTTTCTACAAAAATCTTTCTAGAGATTTAGCTCCGTTATATGATAGGCTTAAAAAGGATCAGAAAAAGCCTTGGACTACTAGTCTCACCGACTTAGTCATGGATATCAAAATCAGGGTTAAAACCTTGCCTTGTCTGACTCTGGCTAATCCTAGATGGCAAAAGATTATAGAAACCGATGCCTCTAACATCGGCTATGGAGGAATTTTGAAGCAGATCAATCCGAATGACAAGACTGAATATTTGATACGTTTTCATTCAGGAAAATGGAGCGATGCTCAGAAAAAATATGCCACGGTGGCACATGAAATGTTAACCATTGTTAAATGTGTGTTAAAATTCCAAGATGATTTATACAATCAAAAGTTTTTAATAAAAACAGATGCTCAATCTGTAAAGTATATGTTTGATAAAGATTTCAAACATGATGCATCCAAGCTAATGTTTGCTAGATGGCAAGCTCAATTAGCTCCTTTTGATTTCGATATTCAGTATAAAAAGGGAAGTGATAATTCTATCCTAGAGTTTTTATCTCGTGAATATCTTTCGCAATGAGCTTCTTAGTCTCGTACTTTACTGAAGTAACTCTTTTAACCATTTTAAAGGCTGTTCGTCTAAACAGAGATTTGCAGGAACTTATTATATGGAAAATTATAGATAGCACGATAACAGACACTTCGTTATATGAAGATATTATCGTTTTAGAAGAAAAAAGATGCTTCTATAATAATGTTGATATTTGTGAATATAACTAACATATTTCTTCACAGGATGGACCCTCCTTGGGTAACCAAGGTTAGAGGCCGAGGGAACAGAGGAAGAGGAAGGGAAAGATCGTCCCCCTCATCATCAGGATCATCATATGGATCCGTACCACATTCCCCAGTTATACAAAATTATGGATTGAGTTTGATCAACTCAAAAGCTTCTCAGGCTGCAAGTTCAAGTTCAACTTCAATAAATTTGGGAGATATTTCAACAACTGATCCATTATATGATCGCCTACAAGAATATTTATCTCAAAGGCAAAGACCTACTTTTGCATCTATAGCCAAAGAAGAGGCTGGTGATACCTCAACTTATGAAAAGATTCCAAAAAGGGAAATGATATTTCTCCTAGAAAACTCTGATATTCAGAGGAAGGAAGAACCTTGGAAAATATTCCAAAGGTATTTAATTAATGGATTATATTTTCCGGGTGAGTCATACAAAACCCGAGCTTATTATGAGACAATCCTTATAAGTACAGGAAGTGCTGAATTTCAGCATTTCAACGGATATAACGCAGATGAGAACGTTTATAACTTCTCAAAGATGATAATTAAGCAGATCATATCTGTTGAAGATTGGGGTATATCCATAATGAAAGAAAGGCAGATAAGCCTAAAAGGCGTACCCATGAATTTCACATACTGGGACTACGTCTATGCCTTTGATAAAGCTCTCATTTATAATAACGAGAAACGCAAACACACTTGGTTCTTAAAGATTTGTGTGAAGATATTCGCAGAACGAATTCCTAATTGGTTTCTAAATTGGTGGTCATACCACGGTCCAACAACAAAAATATTGCCAGAACCATTTTTTAAGTTATACAAAGAATGGGCGAAAATATCACCCAAACTTAATGAGATATATCTCATGGATCATATTTGTTATATGAAAAAAATTGATCAGATATATTTCTTTATTGAATTTTCCATCCCATGGATTCATTAATAGACTCCGGAAGTGGACTATACAGAAGAACAAATTCCCTGTTTATATCGGAATTTTTATAATAACTTTTGGGATAAGCTAATGAAACACGATCCCACGACAAAAACCTTATATGGACAAGAGTTAATAGATCTTATTAAAGCTAAGATCCAAGAATACAGTCTTGCCCCTCAGAAGGATGTTTTTGGACAAGACAACTCGGTTCGGAACATGGCCAGAAGAATCTCCGTTCAAAATGGAGACAAGGAAGAAATGATCAAGAAATATCTTGATGAAATCAGAAAAAATCTGCTCCTCAACATAACACAATATGAAAAATCTGACACTTCAATGAGGAGTGAGGCCAGTGATGATACAGCAGATATGCATGATACAGCAGATATGCAGGAAGCTCAACTGAGCGAATCCACTCCAGAAGATATGCTGGAAAAAGCAGAGGATTTCTTGCGAAGGCTAAAAGGAAAAGATAAGATATAATGATATGTTCAAACTACAGTAGATAAACTGTGTAAGGGATGAATGGGTCCCATTTGGTACTGTAGAAAGATTCCTTATGTTTTATATTTTCCTATAAATAAGGGAGTCCTTCGTTTGTAGTAGGGGCAAGGGTTTTCAGAACCATCTCTAGTTTTCTCTCTCTACTCTCCCCTCTCTCTAGTATTATAAAGTTTGCCGGAGACCAACCAGAATAAATAGAAGAAAGTGTTTCAAGGTAATTACTTTGTCTTTATTACTTTCTATTTCCAAGCAACGCCGTGACTATGTCTGGCTAAACTCAGTTGTGTCTATGTCAAATAACTAACCTCGCTTTTATATTTACCATGAAAGATCTAGACTTTATCTAGATATAAACAAATTGCTATATGGTTTCTTGACTTGGTTCCGAGATGGTGGCACAGTCAGATCCGTTACTACTATTATTAGCTTTATCTTAGTGATTCCGTCTAGCCAGCCGCGGTCTCAAGCCCGTTAAAAAAAGAAAAATGGCGTCTTTACCCGGTTAGAACTGCTAGACACATGGGTTTAATAACAGTATGTACTGGATCTCGACAGACCCCTTGCCTGGGTAAAAAGCTTCAATAGCTTCCATACAGTCATCAAATCATAGATCAATTTGCATATATCTTGATTCTTATAAATAAATTTAAGGATGCTTGACTTGCTAGATCCTTGACTATGGCGGACTACCGCCCGGTCACCGATCCTGCTTATAATGGTGAAATACTCTAACATGCTTAAACTGGATTTTAATGATAATCATAATATATACTATACATATTTATTCTAATTTTAAATATATATCTTAGTGAATTTATTTAAATAAAATAAAATATAAATATTAGAGTATGCCAAAATGCAATTTTAGTATAGTTTTTTTTAATGAACTACGTGTATTTAAAAGACAATTTTATCTGTTGTGAAGTCTTTTAATGAATGGCAAAAATTTCAAATCACGTTATAAGGTCCTTCACACTTTTAATAAACGGAGAAGGGCCTAAATTACCCTTCAAGTATTGGAAGTGGTACAAATATACCCTCCTTCCACCTTTGGGCTCTAAAATGCCTTTTTCATCCACCTTTGAGCTCTAAATATCCTTCTCATCCACCTTTGGGCCCTATTTTGCCCTTTTCCTTAACAAAACTCTTTAGGAAAAATGATTAGAATTTTCATTAAATATGTAACAACATTTTATTTGTTGAAATCTTAATTAATCAAAACCTATTAACTTACAAACCCAGTTTGGATCCTAGATTTAGCTCCCCTTCATTTCTCATCTCTCCATTTTTTTCAAGTTCTTATTTAGATTAGAGACATATGTCATAGATTTAATTTTGTCACGGCCCAATTTCTCGATCATGATGGCACCTACAACCCCCGGTAGGTGAACCAATCCCCGTAGCCCAGAACAGTTAGTAATGGGCTACTATCTAGCAAATAAGGGAACAAGACGAATAAAATAGATAACAGGGATATAAATATATACATATGCGGAAACTAAACCAAACCCCAAGACCTGGTATCATAGTATAGAGCCAAACTACATACATGGAGTGCAAATAAACCAAAACTATATATACAGATGTTTCTGAATGGTAATAGAGTACATGAAGCAAAAGATAAACTAAAGCTAAGCTCCGATCGCCAAGAGCCCACCCTCAGTCTGAAGTAGTCCCCACAGATCTCCAAGCACGAATCACAGCGATCTAACGGCGATGGCCCACGCTAGGATCTGCACCCAAAGATGCAGGGGGTAGGGGTGAGCACCAAATGCGAAGCATAAGGTACCCAGTAGGTATCATAGGCCGACTGGGCACATATAAGATAAAAGCGTAGTAATAGACAGAATAGAAGCAAGCAGTCACGAAATCAACGAAAGGTACACAGGAACTAGCCCAGAGGGAAATCAACAGAACCACATATGAGGCTAGTAAGCAGAATATACACACCATAGGCACAGGTGAAAGTAAGAAATAACGCACCTGGGGTCCTTGCAATAACAGTGTATACAAAATAAGTTTACGAAATGGACGGTATACCGGTAACCTCAAGTGTAAGAAGAAGAGAGAGAGAGTAATGATAGGCATGCTCAGAGACATGAATCAAACTCAACTAATCATATCAATCTCAAATCCAGAAACTAACAGTCTAGCAGTAACCAATTTCATACTTAACTGCAACAGGGAATAATTCTGTAAGTAAATAGCAAAAGTCTACCTACAGTCCCCCGGCCGTCCATACAACCGAGGAACACAAACAAGTGAATACAACCCCTCCGACATCCCATACTACCGGAGCGTACAATCAGCAAACAACAAACAAGGGTGGAGCCTCGAAAAATGAATGATATGATGCATGAAAATCTCACGTGCCATGGTATCTCTGTATGTACCTCCTCCGGCGCCGATCCGGCCCAGCAGGTAGGTTCCATGGAAGGACACTGCCCGTATACCTCTACTCCACCGTATACCCCTCCTCCGGCACACGCAGCCCGTAGCCCCTGGCCCGGATTGCAAGGTCCATGGAGGTCCCAGACCCCATACTAAAACTCAGTATCAGAATATGTATCAAGATAGAGACCCAGTCTCGATATCAAGATAGAGACCCAGTCTCGAATATGCATGCCCAGACCCTGTCCAGGACTAAAAATAGTAGAAGAATATCTCAAAAAAACCCCTCCAAGGTTGCCCGGGCGTAGCCGAGTCTAAACAGTCAAAAGTCATCTCAGGTGCTCGGTCCGACCGAGGCTAAAAATCATCTCAAGTAACAAGAAAACTCAACTAGCACCCCGGCCCTGCCGAGTCTAGCGATAATCATAAAACTGGTTGATTTAAAACATAATTTACTTTCGTGCCCAAAAATAATTCACAAGATTAAATCAGCCATTTCCAAATGTATTTTCCATCACAAATGGGCCCCCCGGGCCATGCAAGGTTTAGAAAACAGTGTCAGTAGGCCCGAAGCCAAAACCATAGTAAAACATGGATAAAACCTCTTTATATGCATGGAAATGGTATGATCACACACAATAGCTGCCCAGCAGCTCACAATCAACCTATCGACCCTGCACAGCCCCACAGCTACTCAGCAAGCATAACCAGCCTAGAAGGATAATTCTATGCCCGGGACTCGCGGACATTCCCAAAATCCCACCTTCTATGTTCCAGAGTCAACAAGGCCTCACAGGACCACAAGGGCAAATAAAATATATCGGCAAATACTATAAACAACGGAGGAACAAAAGTAGGCTGATATTGAATAAAGCGGTCAAGGTCTGTGGTACCAACCTAATAAACCAACCCAAGGATGCCCATTAATACAATTTTATTTTATATATACGGAGTCTAGGGAAAATAAACCGTAACCTACCTGTCGTCCGACGACAAGCTGCTAGAACAACGATGTCCAAGCTCGAACCTCTCCAAGAAAATCCAAAACTAAATCGGAATCGAATTTGGGGTGGAATAACTTGACGTAGATAATTGATTTTCTTTCGGGGATCAAAATAAATCTTCAAAATATATTTTTCAACTAAACTTCTTGAACAAAGGACCACTTATGCATAAGTGGCGTGCTACAGATGGAAGGCCAAGGAATTTAAGTATGAACAAAGTGAATGTTTGCTGAAGGTTATCCATGCTAATTGTCATTTCTAAGGGTTAAGATAATGGTAAATTAATGCTGCCTACTTCCAAATTATGCCACCATTCACTTTGGTGATTGCTGGCCACTCCCTCCACCTACACGTGGAGTGGAGGTGGCACTTACAAGGCAACAAAATAATATTCTGATCCCGTTATTTATATATTCGGGTATTGCATAAATTCGTGGTATAATAAATATAATTTTTGAATATACCATAATCATTAGAAAATTATTTCGAATAAAACATACAATATTATAATAATAAATTTCAACATCACTAAATTTACTATCTCCGTTAAAATATTACAATGTATAAAAACTTTATAAAATAAATACATATACAATTATATCGTAACAAAATATTTTTTATAAACCTTTAAAATATTTGAAAAGGCAATAATAATATAATTTTTACCAAATTCAACTTTTAAATAAAATATTTTCAAATACACGCACGATGCTAATAAAATTCTTAAGCCTAGGCTCGTAATTCACCAACGCACGATTTGATACTCAAGAATTCTCTCGGGATCCTCCCTTATGTTTTATCACTGTTTCAGAACTAAAATGGCATTTTAAAACGTGAAGTTGAGGCTTAAATCGAGTTCAACCCGACCCGGTTCGCGACCCGGTTCGTAACCCATTTTCTGCCAGACAGTCCGCGGTAAAACAGTCATAACTTTTTACTCCGAGATCAGTTGGACGTGAGGTTTTATGCGTTGGAAACTAGACTCGTAGACCTTCGATTTGGTATTTCGGGGGACTTCTAACTCTTTATATATTGAGAGAAAAGCCCTGAGACATTTGACCCAAAGTTCAGAAAATTCATTAAAGAACTTACGATAACTTTTGCCGACTTGCTTGGCTTCAAAACTTATAATGCGACCAAAAAAATGGGCCCAACACCGAAATACCGGTCCTGACGAGCCTTAAGTGACTTGGGGCCGCTACAAACACGCTCTAACGGCACAAGGAAAATGTATTCGTGGAAATAACCGGAAGGTCAATTACATTCATTCCACTACTAAAAAGGACTTTCTGCCCTCGAAGTCAAGGTCAAGGGAGGTACCTGAAGGCTTAAATAGCTGCGGATACTGATCCCGCATATCTTTCTCAGGTTTCCCAGGTAGCCTCCTCGACTGGACGGTGCCTCCACTGAACCTTGAACAAACCGGGATCTCTCGAGACCTCAATCT
>QJPP01005636.1:0-50210 GCA_003996215.1 Jaltomata sinuosa
ACCTCAAAAACCTACCCAACGCCTTCTGCTCTGACTCTGTCATAGCTGGGCGAGGAGCAAGAGGCTGTGCAACAGATGGAACCGGAATGACCTCCGCACGGGGAGCCATAGTAGCAGGCTGCGCTTCAGAGCTCTGTGCACCCAGGGATGCCCCCTGAGCGGATGTCTGCGCTACCTCAGAAGGCCGCTCTCCAATCACACCCAAAAGCTGTAATAGTAATCCCCGAATATCTGAAGACTGAGCTGCGGCTGGAGCTGGCACAGAAGTGGGCATTGGAGCTGGTACTGGAGCTGGTGGTACCTGGGCTACCCCCTGATCCACATGCTGCTCGGGCTCTATCTCCACTCTAGCAGCTCTAGCAGGTGCCACTGCTCGAGGGCATCCTCGACCCTTAGCTGGAGTGGGAGACTCATCTCCGCGTGATGCCGATGATCTCGTACGAACCATCTGCGGAAGAATGAAGTAGAACAAATGAGATTTCCAGAAATTTCAAGGGTTCCACGCACGACACAGAAGCAATAAAAGAGTCAAATTTCCTAAAATGTCACTGTAGCCTCCCAAAGATTGAGTACGAACGTCTCCGCCCCGATCCGCAGGACTCTACTAGACATTGGCTCCTATACCGATGACACCGGTGAACCTAGAGCTCTGATACCAAGTTGTCACGACCCAATTTCTCGGTCATGATGGCACCTACAACCCTCCAGTAGGCGAACCAATTCTCGTAATCCAGGACAGTTAGTAATGGGCTACTATCTAACAAATAAGCAGAAGAATAGTTTAATAAAAAAAAAAGTAAGGGAACAAGATGAAGAGAATAGATAACGGGAGTATATATATACATATGCGGAAACTAAACCAAACCCCAAGACCTGGTATCATAGTATAGATCCAAAACTACATACATGGAGTGCAAACGATCCAAAACAATATATACAGATGTCTCTGAATGGTAATAGAGTACATGTAGCGAAAGAGAAACTAAATCTATGCTCCGATCGCCAAGAGCTCACCCTCAGTCTGAAGTAGTCCTCAACAGATCTCCAAGCACGAATCACAACGATCTAACAACGATGGCCCATGCTAGGATCTTCACCAAATGATGCAGGGGGTAGGGTGAGCACCAAATGCAAAGCATAAGGTACCCAGTAGGTATCATAGACCGACTGGGCACATATAAGATAAAAGCGTAGTAACAGACAGAACAGAAGCAAGTAGTCACAGAAATCAACGAAAGGGTACACATGAACTAGCACAGAGGGATGTCAACAGAACCACATGTGAGGCCAGCAAGCAAAATATATACACCATAGGCATAGGTGAAGGTAAGAAACAACGCACCTGGGGTCCTTGCAATAACAGTGTATACATAATAAGTTTATGAAATGGACGGTATACCGGTAACCTCAAGTGTAAGAAGAAGAGAGAAAGAGTAATGATAGGCATGCCTAGAGACATGAATCAAGCCCAACTAATCATATCAATCTCAAATCCAGAAACTAACAGTCTAGCAGTAACCAATTTCATAATTAATCGTAATAGGGAACAATTCTACAAGTAAATAGCCAGAGTCTACCTACAGTCCCCCGGCCGGCACCTCGACCCTTGTCAGGTCCATATCTACATCCGCGAGGGAAAATAAGGCGTTCTTGGCTTCAACCATGTCCATGTTTCCTGCAAAACAAAACACAACCAAGCTAGCAAAGCAAAACAAAGTTATACCTACACATCTACTTTGGCTCCATGGTGGGTGCCAAACTGTTTACTTTAAATTCGGTACAATTGAATTTGTAGGTGAGTCAAGAGCACGCGTTACGATTTAACATCATTTTAGATTTGATTTACTAGTTGCCTGATTGCTAAATGATAATGAAAACACACAATCAATCATATAAATAAGATAAATAAAGTAAAGAAGACAAATCTTAATATGCTCGAGATGGATATGCACATTTCCAAGAACGACTTCCAACTGTCCAAGTTATTATTAAATCAAGACACAATGTAAGCAAGAAAAATGCTTGGAGACCAAGAAAACTAATGTATTCAAATTTCAATGAGAGAATTGGGTTCCAGATGCCCTTGCAAATAAAAGGGAGACCACTATTTATAGGTTACAACACTAGGAATTAGCCTATTAAAGCGCGTCACTAGAGCCCTATAGTACCTAAACTTGTTTTAATCTTTAATTTAATATAGGTTGATTGTGAGCTGCTGGGAAGCTATTGTGTTTGATCATACCATTTCCATGCATATAAAGAGGTTTTATCCATGTTTTACTACGGTTTGGGCTTCGGGCCTACTGACACTATTTTCTAAACCTTGCATGGCCCCGGGGGCCCATTTTTTTATGGGAATAAATTGGAAATGGTTTGATTTAACTTGTGAATATTCTTGGGTAAAAGAAAGTAAAATTATGATTTAAATCATCAGTTTTACAATTAACGCTAGACTCGGCAGGGACGGGGTGCTAGTTGAGTTTTCTTGCTACTTGAGATGATTTTTAGCCTCGGTCAGACCGAGCACCTGAGATGACTTTCTACTGTTTAGACCCGGTTATGCCCGGGCACCCTTGGAGGGGTTTTTGAGATATTTTCCTACTACTTTAGTCCTGGACAGGGTCTGGGCATGCATATTAGAGACTGGGTCTCTATCTTGAAACCGGACTTGCTTCCGGACGACATGTTTTGATACTGAGTTTTAGTATGGGGTCAGGGACCTCCATGGACCTTGCCATCCGGGCCTGGGGCTCCGGGCTGCGTGTGTCGGAGGAAGGGTATACCGTGGAGTAGAGGTATACGGGCAGTGTCCTTCCATGAAACCTACCTGTTGGGCCGGATCGGCACCGGAGGAGGTACATACAGAGATACCATTTCACTTGAGATCTTCATGCATCATATCATTCATTGTTTGAGGCTCCACCCTTGTTTGTTGTTTGTTACTCACACTTCAAGATCTATGAATCATATGCGAAACCCACAATGACACAATTGGAATTTTTGGTTCCTTGTGTTCTTAGATGAGCTTCAGCACTTAGCACCACACACAACCAATTCATAATACAAGGGGGCAGGGGGATTCATGACTATAACTTCCAGTTACTCAGACTTCCCCAGATTTCCATTAACACATAACCAACAAGAAAGGACTTAGCTACTTCCCTTAAGATGGATGTTACCCCGTCTATCATCGGGAACATTAAGCCCTCCTTGCAATGTTGGGCACTAATAGCATATTAACAATTAACCTCCTCCCCGCACAAGATCGTATTACCCAACTAGATTTTCAATAAGGATCATGGGAATACAATTAACAACTTTCAACCTGAATTATCAATCAAAACCTCATGACTACCGATGAATTTCCCTTAAGAACGATGTCACCCAATCTATCATCGGGCCAAATCAAGCACTAGTCACAAGTGGGTTACTCAGACTTCACCCCATCACAGATATTAAGGCTAAACATTACTACCAATCAACATGCATAGTTAATATTTACAATCTACCAAGTTGAAATTAAGAGAATTCATCATTACAACTCAAAATTTGGGACCCAAAATTTTTGGATCTCACCCATTATCAACATGGCTAGTGTACTAAGCATGCTTCACAATATGAGTTCCCAACAATCATAAAAATTACTATTTAACGTCAGGGAACTTACCACAAGTGAAGATTATGAAGGGAAGAACAAAAATCAAAGCCTTTTGAATTCCAACTATGGTAACCCACAAGACCTCTCGAAAAATGACGACAACAACGTGGAGAAGTGGTAGAGAAGATGGGGTGAGAAGAGGAGAAAGATTTGTGGGAGTTTGAGGGGTTTGGAGAGAATTTTGATGGAGGATTTTGAGAGTTGTGGAGAAAGATGGTGGAAAAAGAAGAGAGAGAGGAGGTTTTAAAAGAAAAAGAAGAAGAAGAGTCGGCCGGGTCATCTCCGGGTCGGGTCGGTTAATTAAAAATTCAGATTTACCTCATATGCGCCGCGACATGCGATTCATACCAGGCAAGGTGCAGACCACATGGCGTATTGCACATGCCTCCTTTTTCTCCCCTGGGTTTGCCCAGGCATATGTTTTCTGGTGCGATGGAGGTGCGATACAAACTTGGGCTTGTGCGGCCCGCATAACCCAGCGCATGTTACCTCTAATTTTCACTTTTCCTCCAGGACTTCTATTTTGGTGTGCGGTTGGCTATGCGACACACACAATTGCTCTGCTGTCTGCACAGTCCTCCGCATAACAGGGTTTAGCCGTACTTAGTGCTCAATTTCATTTTCCACTTCATGAATCCCCTAAAAACACAAAAACAACAAAAAGTGAGGAAAGTGAAAGAAAAGACACTTGGGTTGCCTCCCAAGAAGTGCTTGATTTTATGTCACGGCTCGACGATGGTACCTCAATCCTCAACCATTGTTGGAAGGCATACTAATACGGTTAACGTAGTCCCTTTCCAAAAAGGGAAATTGCTCCATTGACACCTTAGAGATGCCATCAAGCTGCTTATCTTGCAATGAATCAAATGCGGGTGTCTTGCACACTTCACACTCTCCAAGGGTATCATCCCCTTTTTACTCAAATTCTATCACAAATATGACTCTCAAATCGTCTGGAGGCTTAGTCGGTTGGCAAACATTGAAGGTCACTACCTCATCCCCCACTCAGAATTTAAGTTCTCTAAATTCGACATCAACAAGGACCCGCCCAGTGGCTAAGAATGGTCATCCCAAAATAATGGGCACCTCTATATCTACCTCACAGTCCAAGATGACAAAATCCATAGGAAGAATTAGTTTGTCCACTTTTACCAAAACATCAAACAAGATTCCCACAGGGCGCTTAATCGACCTATCAGCCATCAGTAGCTGCATAGAAGTAGGCTTGGGAGTGCCCAATCCTAACTTCTGAAAAATCAGAAGGGGCATCAAGTTGATGCTTGCCCCCAAGTCGCACAAGGCCCTTCGGAACATAAACAAACCAATCATACATAGTATAGTGAATGCACCCAGGTCGTCCCTCTTTGTAGCCACATTGCTAGTCATCACCATACTACAACTATGTGAAATCTCAACCATGCCCACTTCAACCACATTTTTATTTTTAAGTAACTCTTTCATAAACTTGGAGTATCCTGGCATCTGTATTAGAGCTTCGACCAAAGGAATATTTATTGACAGCTTGCTGAACATGTCAACAAACGTGCTAAATTTTTTCTCTTCCTTCTTCTTTTGTAGATGATGAGGATACAGAGGGGGTACTTTGGGTGTTGTGGTTGGAATGCTTTGTACAAGAGGAGAGTCCACCTTTTCATTAATGACTTCTTGGGGAGAGGTCTTGACCTCTTCCTTATCTTTATCACTCCCAACATTTCTTGGGGCACTCGATGCTTCAGGCTCTTTCCTTACCTTCAGGGTGTCAATTACATCCTTATGCTCCACCTCGTTATCTCTTAGTTTCTTGCTTGTTTCAACTGTCATCTCTTTTGGTTGTGCGACCAATTTTGTAATGGGTTCCCTTATCTCACCGATTGTTTGGCCACTCCTAGTAACAATGGCCATGATTTGCCCATCGTGTTTAGGATTTGTAGTGGTGTCACTAAGAAGTGGCGTCCTTACCCTCAAGGTCATTTGAACATAAATATGATCCATTTGGGCCTCAAGTTACTTGATGGAGGTTGAATGAGAGCTCACGGTTATGTGAAGTATGGAGACTTCGCTCTTGAGCTCATGTACCCCGGCGTGTGTTGTATCCACCTTTTTCAGCACCAAGGACAACATGTCCTCTAACTTGGAATGCTCGGGATTAATTGTGGTTGGTTGGTGGAGGGAATTTCATTTGTTTGGGGTTGCATAAGCACCTCGATAATTGTACCGCTCACCGTACCTGTCCTGATCATCTTGTTTCCAACCTTGGTTCTCTTCCCTTGGGCAATAATACCCTGGACGAGAACCCTCTGACAAAAAACACAACTTCCCGCCAACCACCATCATAAGCTCCTCATCACTGGCTCTTATTTCTGGGTTGTCTACTACACTCGCCCCCTTTGTACTAATCACATGCTTTGCCAAGAGGTCGATTTGGGCCATCATTTTGGCCATTGTTTCATCTTGAATTCTTCCCCTCTTTCTAATTTCATCAACCAAGAGAGAAGGAGTTACTCCTGAGGTAGGTACATCTGCCTCCCAGGTATACCAAACTTGATGAGTTTTTGTCATCCATTCTAAGAAAGCCGAGGCAATAGGGTATGTCATATCCATAAACATGCCACCTCCGAGGCTATTAGCCATTGTTTTGTTCATGGAATTCAATGACCGGTAGAAGCTTTGAAGCAAAACATTGTCCGATAGCTCATAGTTCGGGCATAAATAAGCTTCTTCTTGAAGCGCAACCAAGCCTCTTGTAAGAGCTCATCCGGAAGTTGCTTGAAGTTGGTGATCTCATCTCAGAGTTTCATCATGCGAGATGGAGGAAAGAACCTTGAAGTGAACGCTTTAGCCAACTCAACCCAAGATGTGATAGATCTATCAGACAATTCTTCCAACCATGCCGTGGCTTCCCCCGTCAAAGAGAAAGGGAATAAGAGCAATCATATGGACTCTTGGGGAGATATTTTGGATCTTTATGGTTGGAAAATCTCCACGAAGTTTTGAATATACCGGTTGGAGTCCTCATGGGAAGCTCTACTAAATAGCCCCTTCATTTGAATCAAATGGAGCATGGTGCTTGTCACATGGAAGACAACATTTCACATTGTGGCGGGTAGGCAGATTGCACCTACACCTCCTTGCATCATAGGCTCAGCAGCATTGGCGTTGTCGAAGCCGCCAATGCTCTCATTGTCCTCAGCTTCTTCCATAGCCGGCCTGCTCAATCAACACTTAAAAATAACAAAAAGTAAAAGAAAACAAGCACTCTCAAGTTGACTTCACAACAACAATCAAATACTATCTAATACTCAAGTCCCCGTCAATGATGCCATTTTTGATAAATGCTCAAATCGTGGCTCTCCAACTAGGAGGTCACAATGATCGCGTAGTCAAAACAAAATTTATAATTCCCAACGAGTATCGGGGTCATACCCAAGGGACCTGATTAACTAAATAGATATTGTACGAGGCGATTTTAAAGAGAGAGTAATTGTTCAACAAAACAAAAACAATAAAATAGGGGAATTGGGAAAGTTGTCACTACTAACTCAATTCAAATAAAAACTATAAAATCAAGATGGGTGTACCAATAAGAACTAGATGACTAGGGGTGCATTTCCGATGGGGCATTCGCTATAGGATAAGGTAGTCACTAATTCACTTAAATTCTCACATATTAACACGGGTAGCATTGATCATAAGTGTGGAATGCTATCTCTCGATCAACATCCACATATTCGATGATTTTGGTTAGAAAAACATTCGGTGTGCTAAATAACCAACCAACATTTGCTTGGGGAGGTCATCCTATATCTAGCTAGGACCCTTAAATGGGAGATTCCGCGATTGGAGCTATGTCTAGCCTCTAATCTAAGTGGATTCCCAAGTACCCACTAGCAATTTCACATCCATAACTATAAAATTCTCTCTCGAGCAATTATATAGCCAAGTAAGGTAAATTCATGTTTGCAACCACAAATTATTAGATTAAAACATGGTGAAATTACTAGACCCATATCATATAAGCAGTTATAAAAGCAAATTAGCAACACCCATAACATTTTGCTAAGCACCCATCATCAATACACCTCTAGACAAGAGAAATTAGCCACTCATAGAAGGGGGAGAAGATATACCAGCTCGATAAATCAAATTCCCATCCATTGTAGTTGATTCTCAAGTTCTAGAGCCAAATTAGGCACACAATTTGTTAACCAAAAGATTGGATTGAAAACCCTCTCTCAATGGAGATGGAGAAAGTGTTTACAAGCCAAAAATATCTCCAAGTTCTCTATCTGAAAATCTCTGCTCAAAATTGTATATGCAAAATAAGCCTAAAATTGCCTTTTATATGTTCCCAAATCATCACATAAATTTAAGACAAAATTGCCCTCCGGGTGGTGTACGACACGGCGTGCGGTTCGCACGTCATAGTGTGCGCGTCTCATACCTACTTCAGGTTGACCAGTGACTTCAACTTCCTAAGTAGGCTTTATGCAAAGGTGGTGCATTTCGCACCATGGGATGTACGCGTTCCATGGCGACCGCACTCCTTAGCAGAATCTTCAGTCATCTTTGCAGCTTCATGTGGAGGAGGTGCGAAACACACCATGGCTTGTGTGTGTCACACAACCACTGCACCTCTCGGCAGATTCTCCAGCTTTTCTCAGCTCTTCACACTTAGATCCTTTTTGGCTCTTTTTGGGTCCATATCCTTGTTTCTTTTCTTCTATCCAAAGTACCTGCATAGACATCAATAAAGGCCATAAGAACCTCTAAATCGATTCAAAGCGTAGCAATAATTCATGGATATCGGCATAATAAGTTGGTAGATTACTAACTTATCAGGTAGCCCGTTACTAACCATTCCAGGCTATGGGGATTGGTTTGTTTACTGGGGGGTTATAGGTGCCATCATGACCAAGAAATTGGGTCGTGATAGCTTGGTATCAGAGCTCTAGGTTCACCGATGTCATTGGTATAGGAGCCAATGTCTAGTAGAGTCCTGCAGATTGGGGCGGAGACGTTCGTGCTTAATCTTCGAGATGCTATAGTGACATCTTAGGGAAATGGACTTTTCTTTCTTCTTTTCTATGTGTAGTATCCTTGAAGGTTCTTGGAAATATCATTTATTCTGGTTCACTCTTCCGTAGATGGTTCATACAAGATTGTCAACTTCAAGCGGATGAGAGCCTCCTGCCCCTGCACCTTCGACTCCAGCTAGGGGTCGGGGTGGTCGCAAGGTCAAGGCTAGAGGTCGCCCCAGAGCAGCGGTGCCTGCTAGGTCTTCCAAAGTTGATATAGAGCCGGAGTATGACTACGAGCCAGAGTTAGCTCTATAGCATCAACATGTGGACTCAGGGATGGCCCAGGTACCACCAGCTCCAATGCCAGTTCCAGCATCAGTTTCTATGCCAGCTTCAGTGCCAACTCAGTCTTCAGATGTTCGGGGTTTACTTGTTCAGCTCTTGGGTATGATTGGGGAGTGTCCTTCTGAGGCAGCACAAACATCCGCTCAGGGGCAGCCCTAGGTGTTTAGAGTTCAGGAGCGCTGCCTGTTACTGCGGCTCCCCATGCTGAGGTTGTTCCAGACCCATCGGTTGCCCAACCTCTTTCTCTTCGCCCCGCCATGATAGATGGAGAGCAGAAGGCCTTGGGTAGGTTTATGAGATTGGCACTACCGAGATTTGCTGGTACACAGGGTCAGGACCCCCACAATTTTATCACCACCTGTGAGGAGATGTTTTATCACTTGGGGTTATTAGAGACTCACGGGGGTGGCTATACTTCATATCAGTTGGAATGTGTAGTAAAGTTATGGTGGAGAGCACATGTTGCTTACATGCTTTCTATGTCACCTCCCTTGACTTGGTTCGAGTTTTATGAGGCCTTTATGGCCAAGTTCTTACCACAGAGCGACAAAGAGCATCGGAGGGAGGAGTTCACTAGACTTTCCCAGGATTCTATGACTGTCTTAAAGTACGAGACTCGTATCCATCACCTTGATCCATTTGGGGCCATGATTATGCCTACTGAGGCCGACAAGGTCTGTAGATTTGTTTGGGGGCTACAGAGAGAGTTCAGAGAGCCTGCAGAGATACTAGTTGCTAGCGGTCGGTTATTCCAGGCCATTGCAGACTATGCCCTTACAGTTGAGGATTCACGTCGTCATGACACTGGGGTCAGAGATAAGAGGCCTCGACATCAAGGTGGTTATACTAGTTCCAGCCATGCTGGTAGAGGTTCAAGCCAGTAGGGCCGGGGTTATTAGCCATAACAGTATCAGGGTCAGACCAGTCGATGGGTAAGGGCTTCACTTCAAGCTTTGGGTTCTCAGTTTGAGCAGGGTCAGAGTAGTCAGCGTGGTCACAGCGGCCAGTCTGCGAGGGGTACTACTTCATAGGCATAAAGGGAGGTGGCCACACAAGTTTAGCGGGTTCGTCTCGATAGGGTGGGATATCAGGGTCGTGCTATGAGTGTGGGGTTAACAGTTATTTTGCTAGAGATTGCCCCCAGGGGGGTACATCCTGTTATGAGTGCGGAGTTGGTGGCCATTATTCTAGAGATTTCCCCCAGCAGGGTGCAGTTTAGCCTATTTGCTCTATTCAGCCATCGGCTCAGGGAGGCAGTGGTCAGGGTAGGGGTGGTGCTCCGTGTGGTAGAGTAGGTAGTAAGGATGGCAGTCGGGCCGGTGGAGGTCATCGTCAGTTCTATGCGGTCCTAGGGAGACTGGAGGTAGAGGCCTCGAATGTTGTGATTACAGGTATGATTTCTGTATGTCATCATCCAGCTTATGCTTTGTTTGATCCTGGATCCACTTGTTCATTTATATTTTCCTACTTTCTGCCTTGTTTGGGGTTGGCTAGTAGGCCATTGTTTGTGCCTATTTCTATTTCAACCTTTGTAGGAGAGTTTTTAGTAGTGGATCAGATTGTGAGATCCTGTGTGATATCTGTTGGTGATTTGGATACTTGGGCTAAACTAATGATACTTGATATGTTAGACTTTGACGTGATACTGGGCATGGACTGGTTATCCCCTCATCGTGCAGTTTTGGATTGTTATTCCAAGACCGTTACCATAGCCATGCCTGGTGTACCGCCATTCGTATGGCAGGGTTCTGTTAGCCACGCACCGTCTGGGATCATCTCTTGTCTTTGAGCTAATAAGTTGATTTCCAGTGGGTGTTTAGCTTATCTAGCATATGTCTGAGATGCTAGTGCTGACCCTATATCTCCTGAGTTTGTTCCTGTGGTTAGAGAATTCCTTGATGTGTTTCTTACCGACCTGCCAGGCCTTCCACCTGAGAGGGATATTGATTTTAACATTGAGTTAGAGCCAGGCACCAGGCCCATTTCTATCCCTCCCTACCATATGGCTCCTGCTGAGTTGAGGGATCTTAAGGAGCAGCTCCATAATTTGTTAGCTAAGGGGTTTATTAGACCGAGTGTGTCTCTTTGGGGTGTTTCTGTCCTCTTCGTGAAGAAGAAGGATGGGTCGATGCGGATGTGTATTGACTATCGGTAGTTAAATAAGGTGACAGTGAAGAATAGGTACCCGATGTCGAGGATTGATGACCTGTTTGATCAGCTTCAGGGTTCTACCGTGTTTTCTAAGATTGATTTGAGGTCTATCTACTTTCATATAAGGATTAGGGTGGAGGACATCCCTAAGACATCATTCAGGACACGTTATGACCATTATGAGTTCCTGGTGATGTCTTTTGGGTTGACTAATGCCCCCGCAGCCTTTATGGATTTGATGCATAGGGTGCTTAGCCCATACCTAGATATGTTCGTGATAGTCTTCATTTATGACATTCATATATACTCGAGGAGTAGGGACGAGCATGAACAATATTTGAGGACTATACTTCAGACTTTAAGAGCTCACTGACTTTATGCCAAGTTCTCAAAGTGTGAGTTTTGGCTTGATTCAGTTGCATTCCTAAGACACGTGGTGTCTAAGGATGAGATTAGAGTGGATCTGGGTAAGATTTATGCAGTTTGTGATTGGCCTATACCTACCACTCCTACTGAGGTTCGTAGCTTTGTTGGGTTAGCCAGGTACTACAGACGGTTTGTTAAGGGATTTTCTTCCATAGTAGCACCCTTGACTATGCTGACTAGGAAGGATGTGTCATTTCAGTGGTCTGATCAGTGCGAGGATAGTTTTCAGAGGCTTAAGGCCTTATTGAATTTAGCTCCAGTTCTGACTTTGCCAGTTAAGGGTCAGGGTTTCTCCGTGTATTGTGATGCTTCAAGGGTCGATCTTGGTTGTGTATTGATGTAGCAGGGTCGAGTGATAGCATATGCGTCGAGGCAGCTGAAGGTTCATAAGCGTAACTACCCCACTCACGACTTAGAGTTGGCGTCGGTAGTCTTGTGCTCAAGATCTAGAGGCACTATCTATATGGAGTTCATTGTGACATATTCACTGACCATCGTAGTCTTCAGTACATTACGAGCCAGCGCAAGCTGAACTCGAGGTAGAGGATATGGATTGAGTTGCTGAAGGACTATGATTTCACCATTTTATACCATCCGAGTAAGGCAAATTGGTAGCGGATGACTTTAGTCGGAAGGCGGTGAGTATTGACAGTCTAGCTTCACTTTCAGTTTTTGAGTGACCATTGGCCTTGGATATCCAGTCCTTGGAAAACCATTTGGTTAGGCTTGACTTATCGGATCCCAGAGTTCTTGCCAGTCTTGAGGTTCGCTCTACTCTAGTTGATAAGATTCAGAGCCGACAGCTTGAGGATCAAAGTTTGTGTGACCTTCATGATCAGGTGGTTTGGGGTGAGGCCAACTGGGCTACCTTGGGTTCAGATAGGATTATGAGGTTTGAGGGTCGACTTTGTGTTCCGAGAGTTGGTGATTTGGTATAGTTGATACTCCGTGAGGCATATTATTCCAGATACTCCATTCATCCTGGCGCAATAAAGATGTATAGAGATCTGAGGCAGCTTTACTGGTGGGGTGGCATGAAGCAGGACGTGGCAGAGTTTGTTCCTCGATTTTTGAACTGTAAGCATGTGAAGTTTGAGCACATGAGACCAGGTGGCTTGATGTAGCGACTTCCCATTCCTGAGTGGAAGTGGGAAGGTATTACTATGGACTTTGTTTTTAGTTTTCCTCGTACTACTCGGAGGTTTGATTCCATTTGGGTGATCGTGGATAGGCTGACTAAGTCAGCACATTTCTTACCGGTTCAGACTACCTACGGGGCAGTGAGATTGTACGGTTCCATGGGGTCCCAACTTCTATCATTTCAGACTGTGGCACTCAGTTCACATCTCAGTTCTGGAGAGCTATACAAAGGGATTTGGATACGGAGGTTCAGCTTAATACTGCTTTCCACCCTCAGACAGATGGCCAGTTTGAGAGGACCATTCACGTCCTGGAGGACATGCTTGGGGCTTGTGTACTTGACTTTGGAGGTTCATGGGATCAGTTTATTATGCCATTGGCTGAGTTTGCGTATAATAATAGTTTTCACTTAAGCATTGGCATGGCACTTTCGAGGCTTTGCATAGTAGGCATTGCAGATATCCCATGGCTTGGTTTGATGGGTTAGAGTCCAGACCACAGAGTACGGATTTGCTTAGAGATTCCTTGGACCGAGTCCGTTTGATCCAGTATAGACTTAGAGCAGCCCAGAGTAGGCAGAAGAGCAGCGCTGATCATAGACTTCGTGCCTTAGAGTTCAGTGTTGGTGACCTAGTTTTCCTTCGTGTATCTCCCGTGAAGGGCGTGATGAGATTTGGTTGGAGGGGCAAGCTTAGCTCCAGGTTCATTGGGCCATTTAAGATTCTGCAGAGGGTCAGTAGTGTTGCCTACATGTTAGCGTTGACTCCGATGTTTTTAGATATTCACCCAGTGTTTCATGTCTTGATGTTGTGCCATATGTACCAGATGAGTCTCATGTTCTGCATTGGGATTCGGTTTAGTTGGAGAAGAGGTTATCATTTGTTGAGGAGCTGATAGCTATTCTGGGCAGAGCTATCAGGAGGTTGAGATCTAGGGAGATTTCAGTTGTGAAAGTTCAGTGGAGGCACCATCCGATCAAGGAGGCTACTTGGGAGACCAAGAGTGAGTTGCATGCTCAGTATCCACAGTTGTTCGAGCCTTCAGGTACTTCTTTCTTCTTGACTTTCGAGGATAAAAGTCTTTTTATTAGTGGATGTTGTGATGACCCTTCCAGTCATCTACGTGTTTACACATTTATTGCACTGTTAGAACCTTCCTATAACAGCCCCAAGTTATTTATGGCTTGCTGGGACCGGTGGTTTGGTGCCTGGCCGCTCGTTTGGTATTTTTGACCATTTGCCTGTTTTAGAGCTTAAACTTAGAATATCATTGACTTAGGTCAACATTCTTAGCTAACTTGCTCGGAATTGAATTCTGACCATTTCGTTATCTCCATAGCAATGAGTTTGGTCTAGTTGGACCTTTAGTTGAGGCCTGAGAACTTCCAGTGTAGATTTTGTGTGGGTTTCTCAGTTTTCAGGCCATTTAGAGTTGAAAGTGTAACTTTGGGTGACTTTTGATGATCGGAGTGTCAGATTCAAAATCCGATGATTCCATCAGCTCCAGAATATTGAGTTTGGGCTAAGAAGGTGGTTGGTTTGAGTTCTGGGTGAGTCAAACTCATTTCGAGCCCTTGAGTTCCTTTTTGTTAGTGTTGACTTGGGTCAACATTTCTCCAAAACGATCTCGTATGGAAGTTTTGTCGATTCCGTTGAGTCCGAAATGTCGTTTCCACTCTGTTAGCATTATTGGTTTTTAAATATCGATTTTCGATTGTGCCCGGAACACCCCGTGGAGTTTTTAAAAAGTTGCAGAAAATTAGTTGCAGGCCAGCCTTCAGCGCAATCGCGCCAAGGCCAGAGCGATCGCGCCTCAGTGGCTACCGACCTTCAGCGGGATCGCGCCCTCCCAGGGCGATAGCGCCGAGGCGCCTGCCTCCTTTCAGTGCTATTGGCGATGGCCATTTTCCAGCAGCTATAAATAGCTGAAAATTTGTTTTACCAGTATTGTTTCTCTCACTTTCTCACTCTAGAACTCTGATTTCTCTCCAACAAATTGCTCTAAATTGATTCAAACCCTTGGGGAGTCATTTTTTCGTGGATTCTCCGTCATCCTTTGTCACTTGGCAAGCTTCTTCTCCACCTAGACTTTCTTAATTTTCACCATTGATGCTGTCATCCCAAGCTTGGGATTTTGTTGTAGTGGCTGCCTTACGGCTTGTTCATGGTCGTTGGGGTGGTGAATTCTTCGTGTTGGCTGGAATTCCGTCATTGTGGTAAGTATTTCTTGCCGAATTTCCATTTTATTTTCCAAAATTCCATTCTTTAAACCCCAACCTTTGCGGGCTATTTTGATGCCTTTTTCCTTGGCCAATTGTGCTCAAATTTGGAGCATGCCTTCTTGGCATCGTTGGGGTCATCGTGGTTCTTTTCATTTTTGGTTTTGGGTTGTGGGCCCCGCAGGCCCGCTTTTGACTCAGATATCGACCCGGCTACAATTGTAGCAATATGGGTATTGTTGGACTCGTCTTAACTTCTTATTCATGAATTTGATAGTTTGATTCTCGTTCGGAGCTTCTCAGAGTAGCTCAGCCTCTAATATCATCGTTCCCACAGCTTATCGTCGGACAACAAGTAGGTTACAACTTAACTCCCTAGAATTTTCACATATCGGGTAAAATTGTACTAGTTGGCATCCTTGGGTTGGGTTATTAGGTTGGTACCACAGACCTTGACTGCTCCTCCATGATCCATTCCGTTCCTTTCCTCCGTTGTGTGTAGTATTCTTGTTAATTGATATTATTACCCTTGTGGTCCTGTGAGGCCTTGTTGACTCTGGAACATAAACGGTGGGATCATTGGGAATGTTTGCGAGTCCCGGACATAGAATTATCCTTCTAGGCTGGTTTTGCTTGCTGAGTAGATTTGGAGCTTGTGTTGGGCCGATAGGTTGATTGTGAGCTGCGGGGCGGCTATTATGTGTTTGATCATTCCATTTCCATGAATATAGAGAGGTTTTCCCATGTTTTACTATGGTTTTGGCTTCGTTCCTTCTGGAACTATTTTCTAAACTTTGCATGGCCCGGAGGGCCCATTTTCGATAAAAAATGATTTAGAAATGGTTTTGACTTGTCTTGTGGATCTTCTTGGGATAAGTAAAGTTTTAAAAGACATTTTATCAATAGTTCCACTTTTTTGGGCTCGACGAGGTTGGGTGCCCTACTTCTATACTACAACATCCGGGGTATTGCTGGACTAGACGGGGCTGAGTGCTAGAGCTTTTGGGCTTACTATTTTAGACCTGGATACCCTCCAGGCAGCTTTACTTGGGGATTGTCTTGAGTATGCGGGGCATCTAGTATGTTGGTAAGGGTCCTCCATGGACCTTGCCATTTTGTACCAGAAGCTACGAGCTGCGGGTTCCAGAGGGAGGGTGTACAGTGTAGTAGTGGTATACGGGTAGGACCTTCCATGGATCCCATCTTCTGGGCCTTATAGGTCATCGGAAGTGGGTAACATATGGTACTTTGATCACTTTTACTTAGCATGTCATCATATCATTCATCTTCATGAGGTACCACCCTTGTCTGTTGATTGTTGATTGTACGCTCCGGTAGTATGGGATACCGGAGGGTTTGTTTTCACTTGTTTGCGTTCCTCGGTTGTATGGATGGCCGAGGGACTGTAGGTAGAGTCTTATCATAATACTTCTGTCTTGAGTGTGAGATTGGTTAGAATGGGGCTGTTGGTTTCTGGAATGAGATTGTCATGATTAGTGTGGTTAGAGCTTGGTTACAGCGGGGCTGTTGGTTTTTGGAATGAGATTGTCGTGATTAGTGTGGTTAGAGCTTGGTTACAGCGAGGATGTTGGTGAATGGAATGAAATTGTTGTGATTAGTGTGGTTATTGTTTACTGTTTCCAAGCATGTCTACTTTACACTTTTCTCTCATTCCTTATACTTGAGGTTACCAGTATACCATCCATTCCTTATACTTGAGGTTAGTTTATCCTTGATGTATTTTGTACTCTTATAGTTTGGGAGACATCATGTATATATTACTTTCGGACCTTTGTACTCCTGATGTAGTTTGGCTCTTATACGCTATAATACCAAGTTTTGGGTTGGTTTAGCTTCCGCTTTGTATTTATATTACTTCAGTTATCCAGTTTATTCATCTTGTTCCCTTGCGTACGCTTATTTATTTGTTCTTCCGCTTAAACTGTTAGAAAGTAGCCCATTACTAACCGTTCTAGGCTATGGGGATTGGTTCGCCTACTGTGGGGTTGTAGGTTCCATCATGATTGAGAAATTGGGTCATGACAGCTTATTAATATTATCAGAAGATTTCCATGTGATTTATTTTTTTGGCTGCTTAATTTAATATCCCTGCTCACATGAAATGATTTGATTGATCCTTGAGTTTTTTTTAAAAAAAAGAAAAGGGGGTAGAGAATAGGGAAAATAAGGGAGGGGATGACAAGGTGGGATCGAACCCTCACCAACAAGGTGAAAGTTCAGATAGCCAATAAACTGACCTACTAAGATTCCCCTCTTGATCCTTGACTTGACTTGTTGCGCCGCGTCATTTGACACATGACATGAACCTTTAGGATAAGATGACGTCTTGAGCTTAGCATAATGGGTTTATCATTTGTAGCCCAATTAAATGAACTAGCCCAATCAAGATTGGATCATTAATTAAGGAGAAAATTTCAAAATACACGCTAGTATGCATGTTAATTACTCAATGCAACGACAATTTTAATAATTACATATCTTGCTCGAGTTTTCATCGAGATACACTGTATTCGACGCGCCTGTCGAGTGTATCGAGGATACAACCTATTCTATCTCTCGCTCGCCTCTCTCCCTCTCTCATCCATCTCCCTCTCTTTATTTGTGTTTCACAATGTATCTAAGTTTGATAATTTCAATTTTAAGGATTATACATGTATCTCATACATAGTTACATCTGTGTATGTGTATTTTATACCCTTTTTGTACCAACATGTATCTATTTCATAGCATACATGTATCAATTTTAAATACCATATATTGTGTTTGTGTTTCTTGTGTATCCAGTATATTTGTACATACATACATACGTACGAGGAGGAGGAGGAGGAGCAGAAACTAATCAGATGCTACTTTCTCGCCAAAGTGGAAAATGCTCGCTGGTGCAATTGCATTAGACACAACAACTTTCAGCAAACCTTAAAACAGTCCAAACTCTAGAATAGACCATTATAACCTGTTTAACGCTCGCTGGTGCGATTGCACTAGACACAACAACTTTTGCAAACCTTAAAACATCCCAAACTCTTGAATAGACCCTTGGAACCCGTTTGGGACCTCCCAAACACAAATCAATAGTGTAAATTAATTATAAAACTACATTCTGGACCTGTTGGAATCGTCCCATCACCATTCGAGGGTCGTCTTGAACAATTGTTAATCGTGGTCAACTCAAAACTTATGGAAAGTTAAGAATCCAACCAAAGGTTCAACATGCCCCCAAAAGCCTCAGGAATCTTGCTAAACCTCTAATTAGTCCATAAATAACCTTATAGACCTAGTGGAATCATCAAAACTCAGATTCGATCTCGCCAATCCCGAATGTTGACTTTGGTCAATTCCAAAGTTCCAAAACTGAAAAAACACTTCCTTGAAACACATCCAGTCATCTAGAGAACCGTGTTGTAACATCCCATGCATTCAATATTATCTATTATCTTGTGTCGAAGGCTTACAAGCCTAAATTTAAGAGTTTCAATAAACTCCACGCGTATTCGAGAACATCTGATTTAAATTAGAGTTTAAAAAGATATATTTTCATTACCTTCCTAAAATATCTTAGACAATTATGAAGAATTCTTTAGTTACGATATATTTTTGCATGTATTTATTCTATAAGAATGTTTATAATTTAGTAATATTTTAATGAAGATAGTAAGTCTGGTTACATTAAAAAGCTATTATTATATGAGGTAGACTTTATTTAAAATAATTTTCTGTTAATTGTGATATATAAATATATATAAAAAAATTATATATATTTTCTCATGAACCTACATAATATCTGAGTGCTAATGTAACATTGACCCCATCAAAAAGTGATGGATAAAGATGAATTATGGTGATAGAAATAACCTTCCACGTGGAAGGTGATAGATAAGGGAGGCAGTAGTTATTGAAATGAGGGTGCCATTACTTCATTCTAAGGTTTTACAGAGTTCACCAATTACATAAAGAATAGTGATATTTAGCTAGGTATGTCGGTCAAAAGTGACCTGAGAGCGTGAGTGATTTCCTTGCATATTGAGAGAGATTTTAAACAAATCCTTAATCCATATTTATTAAATATAGAAGCTAGGCAGACCTCAGCGATATATATATATATAGATACATATATGCATACGGGAGTTCAAGGGTTATCCAATAGGTATAATATGGGAGTATTGAAAGGAGAAGAACAAATCATTTTATCGTGTTGTTAAGCTCGAATTTTAGGTATGTAAAGGCTTTTTTTTTTCTTGGCATGATTCTTTGATATTAGAGGTTTTAAATTTATCGTGCTTCGAAGGAGCTATTTGTAGAACTTTTGGTTTGGTATGTTGTTGAATACCTCTTGTAGCGTTGTTCCTCGTCATGAACTCGTATTTGATAGTATCAGTTCTGGGTCAAGTCGGAAGTAGTAACTACGTATGTAATCTTATTAATGGGCTGACTTGGGACAAGCATATATCTAAATCTATAAAGAGTTAGAGGGCCTATGATATATCAAATTAAAGGCCTTTGAGTCTAGTTTCTATTACATTAAACCGTTTGTCCATAGGATATTGAAGTAAAAGGTTATGACCATTTTACCACTGACTATTTGGGAAGAACTGGGTAGGGTCAAAATTATTATTAAGTTGTGTTTTGAGGTAGTTCTGATGTAGTAGCGGTTGTGAGTCTTCCTAACATCTTGTTTAGTTTGGTATCGTGAATCTTTTATTGAGATAATCTCCCTCCTATGACCCTCCCTCATAATCCCATGTTCTAGAATCTTTTTATAGATTTTCAAGCCACGAAGTGGTGTTTTGGATACCTTGGCTCCGGGCAGTATATTTCTCATTAAGTTGAGTTATCATTATTGTATATCGATGGTGTTAAGGTGTTTGAGGGAATAGTTGGTTGATTCACTTCCTTTTGGAGTCGCGTATGATAGTTGTCAGATTGAACAACGTAAAGTACACCTTGTTATATTCTTAGGAGCTCGCCGCTTTTATGAGGTGTTGATACCTTCTTGTTGTTATTATTAGCTGTTGGTTCGGTATAAATTGTGATGTAGATTGTTGAGTTAAAATGGGCTGGTCGTAATGACGACCTTAACGCCTTACCGATTGATTGTGGCTCATTCCTGCAGCCTTGTTGATTCTCGCATTTATTGTATTACATTTGTTGATTGAGCTTCATAGCAACATCTTTGAGGCTTCAATTGAAAGGATTGTTAAGGCCATCCTTCTTCTTGGAATGTTTCTTTATAGTCCATAGTGTGATAAGTCTAGCTTACTATCGATGAATGACTTGTAGCCATAGTTCTCCATGTTGGCCATTTGAGTAGATTACTACTTCCTTGCTAGATCTCTTTACTTCGTTAGAGACCGATCTCTAGACATGGCTTAGACTTTCTTATAGGTCATATATAGTGTATGCCTGCTGGTGTTTATTTGGGCTACATTACTTCAGTTTGCCTTCTATGAAATATTATTGTCTACTACAGATCGTAGGCTCTATGGCTAGTATATAGACGAGATAGTTTTAGCCGTGGTGGTTAATTGTATTGGCTGCCATAGTAGGTAAATTTATGCCTTTTATGGACTCTTACTCTATAGATAGAGACCTCGTGCTAGCCACGACTTATATTAATTGTATAGTCACTTGTAGCTTATCTTTTTCACCTCTGGGGCTGCTTGAGTATTGTGATTTTCGTTGGGGCTATGTGCATTGGGATGATTAAATTGCATGGAATCTAAGATTTAGTATGTGTGGCCCTTGGGGGAAGATATTGATCTAAGTTGAAATTCCTATAGTATTGTTCCTTGGGTCTAGTTGACAATGATGTTTGAGACGTTGATGATGCTCTGAACGTATGAAATATGATTGATTGTAGCTGATATAAACTTCTAGTCTAGCGTGCCATTGTTGAGTCATTTGTGGAAACTATGGATTGGTGTTATCCCACTAGAAGTTGATGGGAAAAGTATGCTAGAGCTATTCCCTTCTTTCATCAAGTTTCCTTAGAGCTTAACAAACAATAAAGCTAGTTGTTGTAGTCGAATTACTCATAACCTTATTTGAACTGGTTGGCTACTTGAATTGATATAGTCATCCCTCGTGGGGTTTTTTATTCTATTGATAGTAACCCCAAGCTTAGATACGACTTAGAGATTATTTGTATAGGTCATTTATAACCATATCGCTTATCATTGGGCCATTCAATTGTTTGTTGTTTCTCTCAGGGCAATAATAGCTAGCTGTAGAGATATGACTAGTACCATAGGGGATATATGCATGTTACCTAAGGGCTATTAAGACGAGTTGAAAACTACGAGCTACTCCAATCGCCTACGGGGCTATAGTAAATCCTACGGGCTATTTTGATTGCCTAAGAGGCTATGATGAAGCATGTTCACTCACAAGCTATAATGTTTGCCTAACGGGGCTAGATTTAGGCCTACGAAGCAAAGAGTTTCCTTCAGGGCTATATGATGTGCCTTAAGGATTGATATGAAGTGCCTTAGAGGCTGAATATGTTGCCTACGGGGCTAGATATCTTTCCTATATGGCTAGATATGTTGCCTATGGGGATAGATATGTTGCCTACTGGATTGAATACAAATAAAAGAGCCCATGTGTGCTCAGATACAGATATCAGAGCCTTGTGAACTCAGATATAAATACAGGAGCCTTGTGGTCTTAGATTCATATATGAAGTACCTTAGGGGTTAGATATGTTGCCTTCGGGGCTATATAAATATATACAGTTGTCTCTAAGTCAATGTATATACAGTTGTCTCTAAGGCAATGTATAAAGTGGTTGAGGGGATATCAAAATGTAATGATTGTGTACGGGTCTAGGGTATTATCGATAGGGGTATACATATTGAATTTGCACCTTTTGGGATTATACGGGCCCAGGTAGGTGGTCTTATTTGCTATTTGTACCTGTTGAGCTTATGGGGGCCCAGTTTGGTTATATTGATTGTTGTTTGTACGTGTCGTGCTTATGGGGGCCGGTTAGGTTAGTGTTTAATTATTATTGTGTGATTTGTGTCAGGAGCAGTTAGGCCGTATTATGATGACTTTTGATCTTTTTCCTTGGGTACTCCATTATTTGATGATATTAGTTAGCTCGATTCGAGAAGCGGACTACTCAATTAGTTATGGTTTGTAAGGCTTAAGTTGAGAACAGGTAAGTACGTTCTGGCTAACCTCGGACTCACTACTTGAGTATTTAAAATACTTTTGATATCAGTTTCAGCTATTTATAGACTCAGGAGCAGGTAAGTATGTTTAGATTATATTTGACTCTCCTATATGATTACTTATAGTATTTAGGGCATTAGCTTTAGTTTCAGCTTTTTGTTGCCTTATATACTCGATACATTAATTCCTACTTGTGGCTAATTGCCTGGGGGCGCTGCATTCATGCCTGCATGTCCCCATCAACGATCATACAGACCTACTGGCTAGCATAGTCGAGTTTGTCTCGATCAACTATCAGGCAGACTTGTTGGGTAGCATAGTCGAGTTTTCAGCGAATTGATTGACTCCGTTTCTTCCAGGGACCATCAGAGTCTCAAAGGTTTGCCTATTTTACTGTTTATAGCTTTTGTGTAGGTCGGGGTCTTGTACCGCCAGGTATTATATTCATAGAGGTTTGCAGACTAGTTTGTTGGGTTATATAGCTACTGTAATACCCCTAAAATTTTAAGCTAAGAACCGGGCCAGAATTCTATATGTGAAACTATCAAAGTGACAATCAGGGACCATGGATAGGTTCCACGGACCATGGAACAGACCACAGACTGTGGAACAGACAACGAACCGTGGAACAAACCACGAACCGTGGATGGTCCTCGTGGAAATCAGTCAAAAGGCCAAGCACTTTAGTTTAAAATCCACGACCAGGTTCCACGGACCGTGGAATAGTCCACGACTCATGGTCTATGACCATGGAAGTCAGACCTGTAGGTTTCCAAAAGTCAGGGAACCATGAGATGGTTCCACGGCTCATGGAACAAACCAAGAACCATGGTTCCCAGCCGTGGAACCCTGTTTTGAAAATTTTCAGCAATTTTCAATTTATTTCCCTAAGGGTATTTTAGACTTTTCCTACTATTTTAACTCCTAAGCTAAGTCATTTTAGGCTTGTTTTTGAGGAGTTTTAGTCAGACATAAAATATTTTTTCCTCATTCCATCGATTAAGCTTCAAGAAAAGAAAAGAACTCTCTCAAGCTACAGACCTAGGGCTTTCTTCTCCAAAGCTTCAAACCTCAATTGTTCTTCAAGATTCTGCTACAGTCAGGTATATGGGTATTCATTAAGGGTTAAGTTCACCCTTATACCTAAAACCTCAGACTTATATATATTAATTTTTCATGGTTTTACGAAACTAGGGTTCTTATCCTATCATGCAGATTTTGATAGAGTTCAGTCATTATGCTTATTCGATGGTATATATCCTGTTTTAATGAATTATACTTTAGTTTCAATAACTTTCATGGATTTTTACAATTATTTGAGAACCAAGAATTTAGCCTAAAATTGTAGTATTTTCATATGAATTAGTTTTCTTCAGAATTTAGCCTAGACTACTAGCATTCAATTTTAAGCAAGAAATTAGCCACTTTTCAGTCTATAGCTCTTTCAGAAAAGTGTTTTCAGATTAGTTAAGTTCTAACCAGCATTCAAAACCTCAGTTTTAAATGAGCTACTAGTAAATACAGTTTTAGGAGTAGTACTTAGAACAAGTTAGACTAGGATTCAGCGTCACCCAAAGTCTCAAAACTACGTGCCACCGTAGGTTTATTTATCCCCTCAGTTGGGCATCAGATTAGTGATCACGCCAATCATGCCTCTATATGCTGGCAAGGTATATTGGGTCCTCTCAATGGGGCGCATACATCAGACTCAATGTTTAGCTCACGTGATTTATGTCGGTTAACAGACTCTCCTACAAAATTAGACTTAGTAAATAAGTATTTGGCCCCATATCAACGTATTTATTTTCATTATAAATTTTTAGAATATTCTTGCATTTCAGATTTTGTATGCATATTATGTTTGGGCCTTTGTACTACAGATTCAGTTTGTAGTTTTAAATAACTTATCAATATTTTAGCATATTCAGTTATATTTTATCTTGCATATCCCACATGCTCAGTACATTCAAAGTACTGACCGCATAATCTTTGTGATGCATCTTATCATGATGCAGGTTCAATCGCCCAGTCTTAGCATCGCGATCAGAATGCTCCAGTGTCACTTTAGCTTACCAGTGGTGAGTCCTCATCATCTGAGAATGGATTTTATGATGCTTTTCTTTAGTCATTTTAGTTTTCAATATTTAGAGTTAGCTGGGGACTTATCCCAGCAGCTCATCAGTAGTCGAGGCCTTCAGACATAGAGTTAGAGTTCAACTTATTTCAGATTAAGTTATTCTTAGGACTTATATCATTTCAAAACTTTTAGAAACTTATTGAAGTTATAAATTTTATCAATTTAGCTTCCACTCAGTCTTTATTATTCAGAACTATTTTAGATATGCCAGACTATGGGTTAGCTTGGGATCACTTGTGGCTCTAAGCACCATATTGCGTCCAGGTGTAGGCTCGAGGCATGACAAATTTGGTATCAAAGCATCACGTTTAAAGTGTCCTAGGGTGTTTAAAAACCACGTTAAGTAGGGTCATTTTCATGGGTGTGAAGCGCGCCACACTTATAAGGGAGAGGCTACGAGACATTTTTAGAAAACTCCACTTCTTTTATGTTCAATATCGTGCGATAGAGTATAAATTTGTTTCTCCCTTCTAATATGTTTTTATGCATTTTAGATCATGCCTCCTTACAGAAACAACACTAGCAATGCTAACCCTCCAGTTTCAGACCATGAGGTCACGAACACTGAATTCAGGAATGCTATTCAGATATTAGCTCAAGATATGACCAACTAAGCTAATCAAAAGGCACTTGTTCCTGCTAGCCCAACTGGTGGGTCAGCTGCCGCCAGAGTTAGGGACTTCATCCGCATGAATCGCCAGAGTTCTTTGGGTCGAAAGTAGATGAGAATAAGTCGAAATTCATTGATGAAGTGAAGAAGGTTTTGGAGGTATTGCAGGTGACCGATACTGAAGTGTTGAGCTAGCCTCATACCAACTTAAGGACGTGCCTCACATATGGTACACTCAGTGGAAAGATGGTAAAGGCAGAAACACTGCTCTTGTGACTTGGGACTACTTTGTTTGAGCTTTTCTAGACAAGAACTTTCTTAGGCAGTTGAGAGAGGCTTAGGTTGAGAAGTTTGTGAAACTGAGGCAGGAATCCATGTCTGTTCAAAAGTATGGGTTGAAGTCCACTCAACTCTCCAGGTATACACTAGCAATGGTGGTCCAGCTGAGGGCCCAGATGAGCAACTACATTTCTGGTATCTCTGATTTGGTTAAGAAGGAATAAAAGACTGCCATATTGGTCGGAGATATGGACATCTCTAGGCTTATGACTTATGTTCAGCAGATGGAAGAGGAGAAACTAAAGGAGAGAGAGGGGGAAAGTAAGAGGGCTAGGACATGTAATTTTAAATACTCTTACTAGAGGTTGGCGGTGGAAGTTGATACGTTCAAATTACACCTCACTTAAGAAGTATAAGCGTTAGTTGTCAAATATAGAAACCAATAAAGGTTGGGGTCCAATCCTACAAGGAATATGGAGAGAATTAAGTCATTAGTAGTTCAATTGACTAATAGTCGACGATATCCAGAATTTGGGGGGATGTTCTAGTGATCAATCTTTGCTTAGACTTTGACTAAATCAAGTAGTAAAGGCAAATTCAATGAGTAAGAATCTATAAATGAATAGAAATAGGGATATGTTCGCCATGGAATTATAACAAGTTTGGGTTAATATTCGTATGGTCTCGTTTAGCATACATGATATGAAACAATTGAATTTATACTTCGTCTAAACGTTTCTCAACCAATTAGACGATTTTCCTTCCAATTCCTTCAAACTTGAAAAGATGAAATATGAAACCCAATTCTTGTTCTAAGTTGATTAATCTTGATTAAAGCATTACTCATTAGATGGAGGTTAGAAACTCCAAATCCTTGTTGATAATCCATTTCCCCATCTATAAACCTCTTCTTTAAAGAAAGAAAAACCAAGGGCTTGTTCTAATGTTTGCAACCATTAGAAAGCTATGAAAATGAAGAATTAACAACATATCATCAAACACAACTTGAACCTAATACTACAATTTATCCTAAATCATTATTTTTTCCATGGATCCCACAACCCTAGTTGTGGGATTTTAGCTACTCATGCTTGTAGCACATAAGAAAGAAATAGTATTCATACTTTAAAGAAGAATCTTATAATTGATGAACACAAACTTCAATCCTTGATAAAACCCAAGCACAAGATGATGAAATCCTTAAGATAACAATTGTAATGTATGTTTTATTTTTTGCATTCAAACTTTTTCAAAAACCAAGAGAAAATATCCAATATTGAATGATAAAATTAGCCCTAACACTAAGTATTTATAGTAGTACAGGAAAATAAATTCCAAAAATAGAATTCGGGATACCCGCTTTCATCTTGATGGGTTGGCTGGTGATTTTTCAACCTTGTGACGACTCTTCAGGTGAGTCGTCACAAGTAACCAGTGTGCTGGCCATTTCTGCTTCTGCTTGATGATTCACAGTGATGAGTGATCATGGCCTTGATGACTTGCCATGGCACTCGTCACCCTTAATGAGTGAGCTGGGAACCTCTTCTTTAGCTTGGCAGTTGGCAGGGTGGTTTGTACCTTGGGTGACGAATCGTCAAGTGAGTCGTCACCCCAATCCAGTAGCTAGCTTCATTTTACTAGCCAATTTTGAATCCTGGGTATGCCAAGCTCTGTTTGTCTTGTTGAGCCGGTCTAAGATAGTAGTGGCCTCAATAAAAGTGAGCCCCATAAATTCTCCACATGAAACATTATCAAGCGTCAGCTTGGTAGCCAAATTCAGTGATCTGTAGAATGTCTGCATTAAGAATTCATCTGTCAATTGGTGGTTCGGGCACTGAGTCAACTTCTTCTTGAATCGCAACCAGGTTTCATACAATGCTTCATGTAGTTATTTCTTGAAGTTAATAATCTCATCCCTCAACTGTAACATTCTGGAGAGAGGAAAAAACCTTTATAGGAAAGATCCTTTTAACTCACCCCAGTTTGTTATAGAATCTGGAGTTAACTTAGAAAACCATAGTGCTGCCTCATCAGACAGAGACAATAGGAAGAACCTAAGCCTGATAGCCATCTGACTCAATCCTGGCAGCTAAAAGGATTTGCAGATTCCAACAATGTTCATCAGGTGCCTGTTCGGGTCACACCAGTCACTCCTCTAAATAGCCCTTTCAGATTCAACAACTGGAACATTGTGTTGGTGATATTAAACTTAGCGCCAAACGCTAATGAGGGAAGAACAATGGCACCCATAGCCCCAACGCCATCCAATTCAATATCCTTATAATCATCCAAAGCAAACTGCCTTGGATGTTGTCGACTTCTACCCAATGCAGCATCAACCTCAATATCATCATCGTTCAGATGCTGCTGGGTTGCAGCAAGCCTTGCTGCCTCACACTGTTGTGCATTCATGTTTAGTGTTAGAGTTTTTACAAGCTCGGGATTGTAAGGTAATATTGGTTCACCCGTACGTCAGGTATTTGGCATGCACAAAGCTGTACCCTGTAAAAATTAGAAATAACAAATAAAAGTAAAATTAGAAAATATGATTAAGAGTCAAGTAATCACACCGGACTTAATAAACAACCGTATTCCCTGGCAATGACACCAAAATTTGATATGCCAAATTACACCTCATTTAAGAATTATAAGTGGTCATTGTCAAATATAGAATCCAACAAAGGTTGGGGTCGAATCCCACAGGGAATATGGTGAGAATTAAGTCGTCAGTAGTTTAATTGACTAATAGTCGACGATTTTTGGAAATTAGGGGGATGTTCTAGTGATCAATCTTTGCTTAGTCTTTGACTAATTCAAGTAGTAAAGGCAACATCAATGAGTAAAAATCTATAAATGTAAATAACAAGGGATGTGTTCACCATGGCGTTATAAAAACTTCGTGTTAATATTCGTATGGGCTCGTTTAGCATACATGATATGAAACAATTGAATTTACACTTCGTCTAAACGTTTCTCAACTAATTAGATGATTTTCCTTCCAATTCATTTGAACTTGAAAAGATTAAATACAAAACCCAATTCTTGTTCCAAGTTGATTAATCTTGATTAAAGCATTACTCATTAGACGGAGGTTATAAACTCCGAATCCTTGTTGATAATCCATTTCCCCGGTTATAAACATCTTGTTTAAGCAAGTAAAACCAAAGGCTTGCTCTAATGTTTGCAACCATTATAAAACTATGAAACGAAGAATTAACAAAATACCATCATACACAACTTGACCAAATACAACAATTTACCCTAAATCGTTATTTTGGCCATGGATACCACAATCCTAGTTGTGGGATTTTAGCCACTCATGCTTGTAGCACATAAGAAAGAAATAGTATTCATACTTTAAAGATGAATCTACAATTGATGAACACAAACTTCAATCCTTGATAAAACCCAAGCACAAGATGATGAAATCCTCAAGATGACAATTGTAACATATGTTTTATTTGTTGCATTCAAACTCTTTTGAAAACCAAGAGAAAATATCCAATATCAAATGATAAAATTAGCCCTAAAACTAGGTACTTATAGTAGTCCAAGAAAAAATAAATCCAAAAATAGAATTCGGGATGCCCGCTTTCATCTTGACGGGTTGGCTGGTGATTCGTCAACCTTGTGACGACTCGTCAGGTGAGTCATCACAAGTAACCAGTATGCTGGCCATTTCTGCTTCTGCTTGATGATTCATTGTGAGGAGTCCTCATGGCCTTGATGACTCTCCATGGCACTCTTCACCCTTAACGAGTGAGCTGGGCGCCTGTACGTTGGCTTGGCAGTTGGCATGGTGGTTCATCCCTTGGGTGACGACTCATCACCCCAATCCAGTGGGTAGCTTCATTTTTCCAGTATGGTGGCTTGAGTGATGACTCATCATGGCCTTGGAGATTCGTCATGGGAGTCGTTACAAGGAACCAGTGAGCCATTTTCAGCATGTTTTATCCTTTTCCATTTTTGTTCACTTTCCTGCAAGTTAAACACATATACAATTAAAAACAACAACGGTTGCTTGAAAACTTACAATTATTCTTAATTAAAGGAGTCAAATATGTCATAGAACGGTGATACATCAACACCCTCAAGTTAGAACATTCGCTTGTCCTCAAGCAACATGACAACAAGAACAGAACAAATGACTCAACTAAATGAAACACAACAGGCCTATAGCAATCAATGGTCTTTCAACAATTTAATTGACTTCAATCAAGCCCCCCCTTTGTACTACACAATTGTTTGAAAAACTAACTAGTAAGGATTCAAGCTTGTCAATACGATGCGATAGAGTAATCTACATACACACAAAATAGTTATCCTAATAGTTGATAGATGATACAGAAATACCGGCGCCCTCACTATAAAGAAGTCCCCTACACAAGATTTTGGACTAAGTAGAATCACTCACGCTCACAAATGATTTCAAACAGTGCACATTCAATACCATAGGCTTGCCCTTGCTATTCTATTTCAGGTTTTCAGAAAGTCGCTCAGGATCACTACAGGACTTGTTTTGGCTTGTAATGAGGATTTGGATGCAGGTAGGATACATTTAGGGAATAATGACTAAACCCTCCTTGGAATCACCAACCTATTATTTCCACTCAAACTTATTCCATCCACTTTTATTCACCTTTGATTCCATTATTTCTAGCTACAGGCATGACTTTCTTAACTCAATGACACTTTTTATTTCTTTTTCACCTCTTTTACATTTCTTTTACATTTCTTTTTCTTTCTTTCATTATTTTTCTTTGGAACACACCTGCAACTTTTATACCATCAACAACCAACCTTTCAAGTAACCCCATTTTTCTTATCATATACCTCTACAGTAGCCACCCTCAACTTAGGCTCAATTCCTGAGTTGAGGTGCACGATTTCCAAGGGGGGACAAGGTCCAAAATAGAGATTCAAAGTTAAAAAGGGAATGTAGAAGGTTATCGAAAGAACAAGGTCAACTTTGGCTCAAACAAGTATCAAAGAGATTATTTACATTTGGAAGGCTTTTTAGGCTAAGTGGACTGCACACAAAAAGGTCCTGTGATCCTTTCCTAAGCAACTGACTTCGAACTTCATAGAATAGGCCAGGCAAGTTCTAGATGCATGCACAGGGTAAGAATTTACCAAAATAAGCTCACACACACATGGCACCAAGAAACTATACCACTACAAACTATCAAAACAACAGTTCGGCTTAAGCAAAATTACTATAATCACATACACTCAATGACATTTAGGGATCTAGAACAATTAACTTTTCAAACATAAGTACAAAATCAACTTTTTCGAAGGGCGATCCTTTTTATTTCAACTTGCAAAAATCCATGCTTGCTATCGATAACACAACACAAACAAAATTTAAGTAACAACCTAAACATGACAGTTCTACTACATAGCACACTAGAGGGAAATGAAACACGGCAACTAAAACCCTCGGTGGTGACTCATAGATACCCCTACCCCCATCAAAAGAATCAAGCATTATCCTCAATGCTAATGAAATCAAATATGCATATGAAGGGATAGCGATACCTGTGAAGCCTAGGCTTCAGAGTCTGGAGCAAGGGTGGAGATCGCAGGGGTCTCCAAAGTAGGAATAGTGATGCCGGTGTCAGTCGGTATGCTGAACTCATCAACAGCCGCAGTCTCTCCGATCTCAGGTACTGCACTAGAGGAAGCTCTAGCCAACTTGGTGCTCACTCTCTCTTGGTGCAACTACTCATAGAGTATAGACTGCTTCCGTGCATTTTCCAAGTCTATCTCCTCTGGCATTTTGTTCTTATGCGTCCTCTTCTTTGACCTTTTCACACCATCTTTACCTGACTATGGCTCATTAATTTCCAACGGTCTTCCAATAAAGTCTACTATCATGCTACCTTCCTCTAATTCCACAAAGTTTAGAATCTGGTAATAGGGATCTTGGCCTTGCTGAAGTGCTGTGACATCAGCCTTCACCTTTTTCAACTCAGCATCAAACTTAGCCAAGTTCAGGATACTCATTTCTTTCAGCCTATCCTTCATCCTAGTCTCTATGGCATTAACTCTGTCACTTATTCCCTTATACAATTTTAGAACCTGATAAATGGAAGAATCCATCATCGACTTGAACAAGTCAGTCCAAGATACAATTTTCTTATCAAGATGCTTCTATTTTTGTACCATTTTTGCAAAGTTTTGAGGATTCAAGTGGTACTCTGGTGGTAGAAGAGGACTTGAGGCAGTGTTAGAACTCTTAGCAGCAACCCTACTGGGAGTACTGGGGGTGGCCTGTGTAGTCTTTGGGTCAAAGATAATGATAGGTAACTCCGTACCTGATGGAGTATCAGTTGCCTCAGATGTGCTAGGAGTTGGTTCCTCAAAAGCTTGTGGCCTATGGACCCTCAACTCAAATTCGTATCATCCCTCGTGTTATCAATGTTTTTCATGGATGATGCTGTGACTTCATCATCGATGCCACTCATTATCGGCACCTCTACAAGCCTGCATAACTCAGTAATGAGACACGGAAACGACAATGAAGATGTGACCTTGATGGCTCTACTATGCATCTCATCTGCAATTATCATCCTGAAGTTTATGATGTACCCCGCTATCAAACGTGCTAACAGAATGGCTCTCAGCTCATCCAACTTAGCATCTCTGCCCATAGGAAAAATATGGAATCTCACTATAGCCCACTAGAACTTTGCTGTGAGTTTTATAGATTGCTTTGATATCCATTCTTTTGAATTCAGCCATGAAGGTGTGCCTTCAGTTAATATTTAAGATAGCCACGGTCGTTGCTGGAGTGCTGTGCGAATTCTGTCATGAAACTCAGGCATGTTAGTTAGGGGAGTGTATTCTAGACCCAAAAGGACTCTGTTGATCATCCCTCGGGAGGTGTCTACTTGTTTTTCACAAACTGGGACCATGTCTTGTCTTGGTGTGGCTGTAATCTTCTTTCCCTTCTCAACCTTGATTTCTAGCACTACCAAATAGTTGGCATTGAACTCATGCACTAAGGTTGGTTAATAGATTCCTAGTGGCTTGCTCATCAACTCTAACTGATACCTCTAGAATTGGGTTTGAATCACTGGGTATTCAGGTAGGTCTGTGGTCATAATTTGTACTTCCTCAGCAATAGGCCTTCTGTAGCTCCTTGTATTGGTTGAGAGAAGACCGTCTAAGTAATGCTTTTGGGCACCCTCAATATCCTAATGTATCAAATCCCTGACATTTGCGGTCTTGCACCTGAATGAACTGGTGCCTACTGGTACCTTTTCTGGATTCCTAGTGGCCTTAGTAACACTTTCCTCATTCATGCTGGAGCTTGAGCTGTCACCTTCATCACTAGAATTATCACTTCCATCGCTAGATGATCCACTCTCCTCTTCAAAATGGGAGATATGAGTTTTTTTCATTTTGGACAACTTAGTCTGATACGCCGGTGCCTCAATTTCTTCCACTTTGTTGTCCGGTTCATCTAGTAATCCCCGTGTAAGGGCTGGCCTTTCCTTTCATTTCCATGCTCCTCCACGACTTTGTTTTAACTTTGGAGCCATTGTACCTGCAAGAGAAAAAAGTTAGAACACATCGGAAAAAGGAAACCAAAACAAGAAACTTACTATTTTAAGGTGATTCTTAGGGTGACGAGTCACCACGGTGGTGGCGAGTCATCAAGCCAGTCATCACAATTAAAATAGTGCCTTTCCTTATTCTTTGAGGCATTTTTACAAACACCTTATGTTCATTACTTACTTTGCCAATCCCTTTTGGGATTTGATTGCATGGCAACAATTCTATACAATTATCAAACCCCATGGGTTACCTCAGACTTCACCTAGGTATTTTAAAACCTCACATTTCAAAATCAATACACAACACCAACCACATACACAACAACACCAACCAACGTCTTTTTCTTCTTTTGGTTCCAAACTTGCTAATCAATTTCAAGAGAAGAAAGTAGAATCATACCTTGGTGTCGACGAAGGCGTAGTACAACTTTTCTCTTTGCACTTAGGTTAAGAGAGACACAAAATTACAACCAAACTTCTACCAATCTACTAGAAATTGGGTTCTTTTTTAAGAAGAAGAGTGTGTGATGATTTTGGAGAAGGAACGGTGTTATGTGTGATTGTTTTGGGATTTTGGGGGGATGGGGAATTTGATTTGGAAGGGGAAGTTAAGAGAAGAAACCATTTTCAGTTCAAAATGGTCTAGCTTTTAATTTGGCTTCAAAAATGAAAGGGTTGGATCTGTTTAAAATAAAAGAAAAAAAAACTTACCTAGTTGGAGACTTGGGTGACGACTCATCACTGGAGTTGTCAACCTTAAACAGTGGAGGCAACATTTGGGGTGCCACTTGGTGGCTCTTATGACGATCAATCATGTGGCTGACGACTCATTACTGGAGCCACTAGCCTTAAGCAGTGGAGGTGTCAGTTGGGTGCCCTCTTGGTGGCTTGTGTGATGAGTCATCACACATGTGGTGACTCATCGCCTGAGCCGTCATGACTAACCAGAACCTCAACTACAACTGCCACTGTGTGATGACTTGGGTTGACGATCCTTCACCTCTTTGATGACACGTCAGGTGAATCATCACCTCTAAACAGAATAGTGCCTTTACTTGTACCTGTGATTCCTGCACACTCAACACCCACATAAACTAATTCTACAAATACAACCGATCTTACGGTGATTTTACAACAATATAATATGGGTTGCCTCCCATTTAGTGCGTAATTTAACATCACCGCAGGACTCAGTTATCTTAATTACTAAGACTTCATCAAGATACACCACAAACAAGATATTTAACTCTTCTGGGAAGCTGATATACTGCTTGAACCGCTGTCCATTTACTTTGAACCATTCCCCATCCTTGTTCTCTGGCTCAACAACACCGGATGGGAACACTTGGTTAACTTTGAAAGTCCCAAACCATTTGGATATGAGCTTTCTGGGGAACAATTTGAAACTTGAGTTGAACAACAACACTAAGTCCCCAACTTTAAATTCCCTCTTCTCGATCCTCCGGTCATGATTCCATTTCATTTTCTCTTTGTAGAGCGTAACTCTCAAATATACTCTTTGCCGAAAATCATTCATCTCATTGAGTGTTCCAACATCAACTCTGAAGCATCTTTCCAGCTAAGATTCAACTTCTTAAGCGCCCAAAGGGCTTTATGCTCAAGTTCGACAGGAAGGTGACAAGTTTTTTCAAATACCAGTTGATAAGGAGACATTCCTATCGGCATTTTGAACATTGTTCGGTATGCTTAAAGTGCATCATCAAGCTTCCGTGCCCAATCTTTTTGATTAGCATTCACCCACTTTGCTAATATCACTTTGATCTCACGGTTGGACACTTCAACTTGTCCACTGGTTTGCAAGTGATATAGAGTGGCCACTTTGTACTGCTTCACACCATACTTAGCCAGAGTAGCACGTAAAGCCTTATTGCAAAAGTGTGACCCTCCATCGCTTATGATTGTGCAAGGAGTGCCAAACCGAGAGAAAATGTTTCTCTTTTAGAAGGCAACCACACTCTTCCCTTTATTGTCGGCCAAAGCTACAACCTCTACCCACTTTAACACATAATCAACCGCTACCAATATGTAATTGTTACTATAGAAGATTTCAAATATACCCATGAAATATATTCCCCAAACATCAAACAACTCAACCTCTAAGATCGTGGACATTGGCAACTCTTGCCTCCGAGATATAACTCCTTGTCTTTGGCATTGATCACAAGATTTGTCCAAGTCATGGGAATCTTTGTGAATCGTGGGCCAGTAATACCCACATTGCAAGATTTTCTAAGCGGTACGATCTCCTGCATAATGTCCACCAACTGGGGAAGAGTGGCAGGCTTAGAAAATGCTCCTCATCTCTACTTCTGGTACACATCTTCTGATTATGTTGTCAGCACACAACCAGAATAGATAAGGTTCATCCCAAAAATACTTACTTGCATCATGAAGGAATTTCTTCCTCTGGTGGAAGTTCAGCTCTTCCGACATTATGTCACTAACCAAGTAATTTACAAAATCAAAGTACCATGGCACAAGATCAAGTGAAGCGGACAATACATGCTCATCCAGAAATGAATTGTTGATTTCTAGCTCATCTACCACTTTCCCTTCATTCTCTAGTCTGGAAAGGTGGTCAGCCACCTGGTTTTCACAAACCTTTCGGTCTTTGACTTCGAAGTCAAATTCCTACAATAACAATACCCATCTGATCAATCGAGGTTTGGCATCTTTCTTCTCCATGAGATACCTCAATGCGGCATGGTCGATATGCACCATAAAATTTGTACTAGTTAGGTATTCCATAAATTTTTCAAAGGCATATACAACCACTAATATCTCTTGTTCAGTGACCGTTTAATTCTTTTGCACCCCATTTAATGCCTTGCTAGTATAGTAAATGGGGTGAAAAAGCTTATCTCTTTTTTGACCCAGAACAGCTCTAAGCGCAACACCGCTTGTATAACACATTACCTCGAATGGCTTGGACCAATCCTAGGCAACTATAATGGGTGTGGCCACCAACTTCTCCTTTAGGCATTCAAATGCCTTCAAGCAATCACCATCAAATATAAACTTTGCTTCCTTCTCCAGAAGCTTGCACAATGGGTTGGAAATCTTGGAGAAGTCCTTGATAAATCTTCTATAAAACCCTGCATGACCAAGGGAAGTCCTGACACCCTTTACTGAGAGGGTGGAGGTAGTTTCTCAATTGCTTCAATCTTGGGTCTATCCACTTCAATAACTCTCACTGATATCTTATGCCCCAACACAATGCCTTCTTTCACCATAAAGTGGCATTTCTCCCAGTTGAGAACAAGATTTGCTTCTTCGTATCTTTGCAAAGCTTGACTCAGATTAGTCAAGAAATCTTTGAAAGCATCACCCACCACAGAAAAATAATCCATAAAGACTTCCAAAGTATCCTCTACCATATCGGAGAAGATGGACATCATACATCTTTGGAATATGGCTGGAGCATTACACAATCCAAAAGGCATACGCCTAAAGAAAAAAGTACCATACGGGCATCTGAAGGTGGTTTTCACCTAATCCTCTGGTGTGATAGATATGTGGTTGTAAACCGAATACCCATCCAAAAAGCAATACCATTCTCTCCTATCTAATCTATCAAGAATTTGATCCATAAAGGACATAGGTAAATGATCCTGCAGCGTCCAAAAGTTAAGCTTTCGGTAATCCATACAGACCCGCCACCAAGTGACCGATCTCAATAGAATCAACTCATTCTTCTCGTTCGAAACTACAATCATACCTCCCTTTTTAGGGACACATTGAACCGGGCTTACCCATTTACTGTTTGAAATTAGATACACCACTCCTGCGTCGAGCCACTTAATTATTTCCTTTTTTATCACTTATTGCATCGGTGGATTCAGACTTTGCTGATGCTCAGTGGTAGGAGTACACCCGTCCTCCAGATATATTTTATGAGTGCAAATACCTAGTGAAATCCCAATGATATCTACAATAGTCCAGCCAATAGCTCTTTTATACCTTCACATTATAGACAACAAAGCCTCTACCTGCCACTCTACAAGATCAGCAACAATAATCACAGGCAATGTGTTATTATTTCCCAAAAATACATATCTGAGATATCCCGGCAGTTCTTTTAATTCTATAACAGGTGCCTCTTCAATCAAAGGCTTAGCTGGAGGCATCAGTCTATTCTTCAGGTTCAGGTCTAGCTTCTTTAGAGCATACAAATAATAACCCATTCCTACCAAAGCATTCACTATCTCCTCATAGTCTTCGACGTCATCATCATCGAAGTTCATCATTACTGCAGCCAATGTCTCCATAACAAACCTTTCCTCAACTGGTACTTTTACTTCAAAAATCAATGATCACATGAATAACCGAGAAGACACTCATGTCTCTCGGCTACATCATAGACTTGCAAACATTGAACTTGACTATATCATTATTGATCCTGAAAGTCAGTTCATTTCTCTCCATATCAACCAGTACTCTACCCGTCGCTAAAAAGGGTCGCCTTAAAATTAAGGGCACTTCAAAATCTACTTCGCAATCCAAGATTACAAAGTTTGTCGGAAATATGAATTTCCCAACCTTCACTAGCATGTCATACAAAATACCCACTGATTGCTTTACTGATTTGTCGTCTATCAGTAGCCTCATGGTAGTTAGTTTGGGGACTTCCAAGCCCAACTACCGATAGATAGCTAGCTGCATCAAATTCATGCTAGCTCCTAAATCACAGAGTGATTTTGCAAAGTTGAACTCCTCAATGGTGCAGGGGATAGTAAAGACACCCCTATCCTCCTTCTCTTGGACCAACGACCTTGATGAGATCACACTACAAAGGTGAAGGTTATCTTCTGACTCAAAACTCACCGATATCTTTTTAGTGATCAAGTCCTTCATGAACTTGGCATACCCGGGCATTTGCTCAAGAGCATCCACCAAAGGGATGTTCATCGATATTTGCTTGAGCATAGATATGAATTTGTGGAACTTGCCATTTTCCAGCTTTTTTGATCCTGTGAGGGAATGGAGGAGAAAGCTTGGGTATTTGATTTGGAAGTGTTTCAACTTTCTCACTTTTCTCCTTAAGCACTTGAGTAGTATCCTCCACTATGGTGGGTCTTTTAGAAGGTACACCCACACTCTCATCAACCTCATTCTCATCATCTACTAACTTATCATTATCATTAGTAATATCACCTGTCTGAGTCTGAATTACCAAATGTGATTCCGGAAAAGTTTTACCACTCCGTGTAGTGATTGGAATGCAACTCCTATCATTCCTTGGGTATTGTATGGTGTCACTTGGCAAAGTACCACTCTTTCTTTGATTTAGAGCTACTGAAAGTTGGCCCATCTACTGCTGTAACTGCTTAATCGAGGTGGAATATGAGTCGACCAACTGACCCATGGACGATATCTCACCTTTTATCTCCTTCACCCCAAGTCAGTTGATTCCACCTTCGATAACACTTTAGCTAACATTGCTTCCATACTGGAAGTCCCCGCATTGTTGTTAGCTTTGTCACAATTCCCAGTTGGTACATACAACTCACCTCTATCAGCTTTACTTTTTTAGTTTCCTTGATCTCGCTCCCTATAGCCAGCCTTTTCATAATAGTTGTCCTTCTGGTAGTTCCGACCTTGGTTTCCTTGGCCATTGGCCTGGAAGCCCCCAAATAATTTGCTTCCTCATCGGACTCTGACTAAGATGCTTTACCTTGGGAACCCACAACTTTCACTTTCTCAATTCCTTCTGCCAAAAAATGCTTCATCAACAGGTCCATATGTCTCTTCAAATGGGCCATGTCTTGGGCCCGCTTTTCCTCTTTTTTGCACTGCTCAACTGACATACAACAATATAAGTACTTCCAGCCAACTTTGAATCCTGGGTATGCAAAGATCTATTTGTCTTGGTGAGCCAGTCTAAGATAGTAGTGGCCTCAATAAAAGTGAGCCCCATGAATGCTCCACCAGAAACATTATCAAGCGTCAGCTTGGCAGCCAAATTTAGCGATCTGTAGAATGTCTGCATTAAGAATTCATCTGTCAACTGGTTGTTCAGGCACTGAGTCAACTTCTTCTTGAATCACAACCAGGTTTCATGAACTGCTTCATGCAGTTGTTGCCTAAAGTTACTAATCTCATCCCTCAACTGTAACATTCTGGAGAGAGGAAAGAACCTTTCTAGGAAAGCTCCTTTTAACTCACCCCAGTTTGTTATAGAATCTGGAGTTGATTCAGTCAATCATAGCGCTGCCTCATCAGACAGAGACAACAGGAAAAACCTAAGCCTGATAGCCATCTGACTCACTCCTGGAAGCTCAAAGGATTTGCAGATTCCCACAATGTTCATCAAGTGCCTGTTGAGGTCATCACAAGCCACTCCTCTAAATAGCCCTTTCGGATTCAATAATTGGATCATCGTGTTGGTGATATTAAACTTAGCGCCAGACGCTAATGGGGGAATAACAATGGCACTCGTAGCCCCAACTCCATCCAATTCAATATCCTCATTATCATCCAAAGCAAATTGCCTTGGATGTTGTCGACTTCTACCCCTCTGTTGTGGCCTTTGATCGGCAGGGTAATATTATCAATATTATCCACCGCAACATCATTACCCAATGCAGCATCAACCTTAATATCATCATCGTTCAGGTGCTACTGGGCTGCAGCAAGCTTTGCTGCCTCACGCTGTTGTGCATTCATGTTTAGTGTTAGAGTTTTTACAAGCTCGGGATTGTAAGGTAATATGGTTTCACCCGAGCGTTATGTATTTGGCATGCACAAAGATGTACCCTGTAAAAATTAGAATTAACAAATAAAAGTAAAATTAGAAAATATGATTAAGAGTTAAGTAATCACACCGTACATAATAAACAACCATATTCCCTAAAAACGGCGTCAAAATTTGATATGCCAAATTACACCTCATTTAAGAAGTATAAGCGGTCATTGTCAAATATAGAATCCAACAAAGGTTGGGGTCGAATCCCATAGGGAATATGGTGAGAATTAAGTCGTCAGTAGTTTAATTGACTAATAGTCGATGATTTATGAAAATTAGGGGGATGTTCTAGTGATCAATCTTTGCTTAGTCTTTGACTAATTCAAGTAGTAAAGGCAACATCAATGAGTAAAAATCTATAAATGTAAAGAACAAGGGATGTATTCGCCATGACATTATAACAACTTCGGTTAACATTCGTATGGGCTCATTTAGCATACATGATATGAAACAATTGAATTTACACTTTATCTAAACATTTCTCAACCAATTAGACGATTTTCCTTCCAATTCCTTCGAAATTGAAAAGATGAAATACAAAACCCAATTCTTGTTCCAAGTTTATTCATATTGATTAAAGCATTACTCATTAGATGGAGGTTAGAAACTATGAATCCTTGTTGATAATCCATTTGCCCGGTTATAAACATCTTGTTTAAGCAAGTAAAACCAAAGGGTTTCTCTAATATTTGCAACCATTATAAAACTATGAAACGAAGAATTAACAAAATATCATCATACACAACTTGACCAAATACTACAATTTACAATAAATCATTATTCTTGTCATGGATCCCACAACCCTAGTTGTGGGATTTTAGCCACTCATGCTTGTAGCACATAAGAAAGAAATAGTATTCATACTTTAAAGAAGAATCTTACAATTGATGAACACAAACTTCAATCCTTGATAAAACCCAAGCACAAGATGATGAAATCCTCAAGATGACAATTGTAACATATGTTTTATTTGTTGCATTCAAACTCTTTTGAAAACCAAGAGAAAATATCCAATATCAAATGATAAAATTATCCCTAACACTAGGTACTTATAGTAGTCCAAGATAAAAAAATTCAAATATAGGATTCAGGATGCCCACTTTCAACTTGACGGATTGGTTGGTGATTCATCAACCTTGTAACGACTCATCAGGTGAGTTGTCACAAGTAACCAGTATGCTGGCCATTTTTGCTTCTGCTTGATGATTCATTATGAGGAGTCCTCATGGACTTGATGACTCGCCATGGCACTCGTCACCCTTAATGAGTGAGCTGGGCACCTCTGCTTTTGCTTGGCGGTTGGCATGGTGGTTCATCCCTTGGGTGGCGAATCGTCAGGTGAGTCATCACCCCAATCTAGTAGGTAGCTTCATTTTTCTAGTGTGGTGGATTGAGTGATGACTCACCATGGCCTTGAAGATTCGTCATGGGAGTCGTCATAAAGAACCAGTGAGACATTTTCAGCACTTTTTATCCTCTTTCATTTTTGTTCAATTTCCTGCAAGTTAAACACATATACAATTAAAAACAACAATGGTTTATTGAAAACTTATGATTATTCTTTGTTAAAGAAGTCAAATGTGCCTTAGAACACCGACATATCAGAAGTCGCTCTTAGTTTTAGTAGAGGTCTTTAGTTCTAGCACCTCCCTCAGCTAGTGCTCCATCTCCTAGACCTCAACATGATCAGAAGAATAGAGAATCAATCTCTAATTCTCAGGGAAGTGTTTCAGGTAACTGTACTATACCAACATGCCCTAAGTATGGTAAGAATCATCTAGGTGAGTGTCTTACTTATAGAGAGGGTCATTTTAGATGCAATTAGATTGGCCATAGGTTAAAGGAGTGCCATTCTACCAAGTAGGGACATGGAGTAAATAAAACTTTGACAACTACTTCAGCAGCTCTAGTAGGTCACACAGCTCCATAGGGTAATACTTCTAGTACAAGCACTGGTCAGTGTCAGAATCTCCTCTATGCCTTGTCATCTCGTCAAAATCAAGAGAGTTCCCTAGATGTAGTCACTGGTATGTTGCAAGTTTTCTCTCTTGATGTTAATACTTTACTAGAACCTGGGGATTCATTATCTTTTATGACCCATCTATTGCATGTAAATTTAGAGTCAGTCCTGAAAAAGTCCTAGACCCCTTCTCAGTCTCCACCCAGTCGATGAGTCATTCTTAGATAAGAGGGTATACAGAAATTACCAATATCACTCCTTCATAGAGTCATTTCAGAAGACTTAGAAGAATTAGACATGATGGATTTTAACATCATTCTTGGCACGGATTAGCTACATGCATGTTATGCCTCAGTCAACTGCACAACCAAAGTCATAAGATTTTAGTTTCTAGATGAGCCTGTCTTAGAGTGGCAGGGTAGTCCTCCAATGTCAAAGGATAATTTTATATCTTACCTTAAGTCTAGAAAAATGATCTCAAAAGGGTGCATCTATCATATAGTTTGGGTTAAGAATTCTGAGTCTAAGACCTCATTTTGGTAGTCAGTGAGTTTCCATGAGTGTTTCCTAAATATCTGCCCAGAGTCTTTCTCGAGCGGGAGATTGAATTTAGGATAGACCTTCTTCCAGATACGCAGCTCATATCGTTTTCTCATTACAGAATGGATCCAGCTGAGCTTAAGGAGTTGAAAAATCAGCTAAAAGACCTCCTAGATAAAGGTTTCATCAGACCCACCATCTCTCCAAGGGGTGCTCTAATTCTCTTTGTGCGTAAGAAAAATAGTTCTCTCAGAATGTGTATCGACTATCGTTAGTTGAACAAGGTCAGAATCAAGAATTAGTATCCCATCCCTAGGATTGATGACTTGTTCAACCAGCTTCAGGGTGCTAGTTATTTCTCCAAGATTGACCTAAGATCTGGTTATCATCAGCTCAGAGTTATAGAATGTGACATTTCGAAGACAACCTTCAGAACTCGGTATGGTCACTATGAATTTGTGGTTATGTCTTTTGGACTAATGAATGATCCTGCAACTTTCATGGACTTAATTAATAGGGTATTCAAGCAGTACTTAGATATGTTCGTCATTGTCTTTATAGATGACATCCTCGTTTATTCTCGGAGTGAGGAAGAGCATGTGAACTATTTGAGGGTTGTGCTGCAAACTCTAAAGGATCGTCATTTATTCACTAAGTTTAGCAAACGTGAGTTTTAGTTTTAGTAAGTTGCTTTTATTGGTCATGTAGTGTCCAAAGAGGGCATCCGAGTAGATTCGCAGAAAATAGAGGCAGTGCAGAACTGGCCTAGATTCATGACTCTGACAAACATCAAAAGCTTTTTGGGTTTAGTTGGGTACTATAGGAGGTTTGTTGAAGGGTTTTCATCCATAGCCACCCCATTGACTTGGTTGACTAAATAAAAGGTCAAGTTTCAGTGGTCAGATGAGTTTGAAAAGAACTTTCAAGAATTGAAGACTAGGTTGACCCTAGTTTTGACTCTACGAGAGGGTCCATATGTCTTTGTCATTTACTCTGATGCATCTAGATTAGGCCTTGGTTTTGTTTTGATGCAGCATGGTAAGGTCATTACATATGCTTCCAGATAACTTAAAGTTCATGAGAAGAACTACCCGACTCATGATCTTGAGCTTGCAGCAGTCGTTTTTGCCCTAAAGATTTGGAGTGACTACTTGTTTGGTGTCCATGTGGTGTGTTTACCGACCATAAGAGCCTCCATATGTGTTCACTCAGAAGGAGTTGAATCTTCATCAGAGGAAGTGGCTTGAGCTTCCTAAGGACTATGACATGAGTGTGCTTTACCATCCAGGTAAGGCCAATGTAGTGGCTGACACACTTAGCATATTATCTATGGGTAGTGTGTCACTGGTTGAGGAAGGAAAGAAGGAATTGACTAAGGATGTTCATAGGCTTGCTCATTTAGGGGTTCACATTACAAACTTAATGGATAGTGGTGTTATAGTTCAGAATGGCTTTGAGTATTCTTTAGTAGTTGAGGTGAAGTAGAAACATGACCGTGATCCTATCTTACACCAGTTAAAGGGTGAAGTTCATCAACAAAGAGTAGATGTTTTCTCCCAAGGGGGAGATGATGTGCTTCGTTATCAGGGTCGGCTATGTGTTTCAAATGTATATGAGTTGAGAAAATGGATTTTGACAAGGCTCATAGCTCCAGATATTCTATTCATACAGGTCCCACCAAAATGTGCCATAACCTAGGGGAAGTCTATTGGTGGAATGGCATGAAGAGGGACATTGCAGATTTTGTGGCTAAGTATCCAAACTGCCAGCAGGTAAAGGTAGAACATCAGAGACCGGGAGGTATGACTTAGGATATTGACATTCCTACTTGAATGGGGGAAGTGATCTATATGGACTTCATTAAAAGTTTACCGTGCACTCATAGACAACACAATTTGATTTGGGTGGTAATAGACAGGATTACTAAGTCATCCCACTTTTTTACCTGTCAAGACTACTGACTCGACAGAGGATTATACCAGACTCTACATTCGTGAGATATTCAGATGCATAGAGTTCCCTTGTCTATCATCTTAGATAGGGGCGTGAGTTTGCATCTTAGTTCTGGAAGTCTTTTCAGAAAGGTCTTGGTCCTCAAGTGAATCTCAGCATAACATTTCACTTGTAGACTGATGGACAGGAAGAGCGTACTATCCAGACCTTAGAGGATATGTTGAGGGCTTGTGTAATTGATTTCAAAGGTAATTGGGATGATCACTTACCTCTTATAGAGTTCATCTATAATAACAACTTTCACACTAGCATTCAGATGGCTCCATATGAGACACTTTATGGGCAGAGGTGTAAATCACCTATTGGTTGGGTTAAAATAGGTGAAGCAACATTGATAGGGACAGATTCAGTTCATGAGACTATATAAATGGTTCATCTCATTAGTAGGAAAGGTTGAAGGTTTCTCAGAGTCGTTAGAAATCCTATGCATATATGAGGAGAAGAGACTTAGAGTTTGAAGTTGATGATTGGGTGTTTCTGAAGGTTTCACCAAAGGGGGTAATGAGATTTGGCAAGAAGGAAAAGCTTAGTTCACGATATGTAGGTCCCTACTGGATTTTGAGGAGAGTTGGCAAGGTGGCTTATGAATTAGAGTTTCTTGCAGAGTTAGCATCGATGCACCCAGTCTTTCATGTATCCTTGATGAAGAAGTGCATTGGTGATCCAACCTTAGTTGTGCCATTAGAGATTGTAGGTGTGAAGGATAGTCTCTTTTACAAAGAGGTCCCAGTTGAGATTCTTGACTGTCAGGTTCGTAGTTTAAGGAATAAGAAAGTCGCTTAGGTGAAAGTTCTTTGGAGGAACCAATCAGTACAAGGAGCTACTTGGAAAGTAGAAGTAGTTATGATGTCACGATCAACCTACCGGGCCGTGCGGGCACTTACTCTAACCACCTAGATAGACGAACCCTTACCACCCGATCTAACAAGTGCTTGCGGAAAACAAAGTATAACAATATAATAATATCCTTTTAACACGTGGAAACACTTACAACCTTGTTTTTCAGAAAACATCTTTTTCTAAGGAAATACAACAAAACCTTTTTAAAACTGGGAAAACAACCCCCCCAGGATCTAGTCTAAACTGGAGCAAGAGATACTACAGAATGATACAAGGAAAAGTAAGATGGCACAACTCCCACCGTGGAAACAAGAAGTAGAAGCTGTTGAAGATCGTCATTGTCCTGTACCTAAGAAACATCACCAACCCTGCAACTAGACTATACAAAAAAGGAATAGCAAGAGCAGAATCAGTATAAACACACGTACTGGTAGGCATCATCGGTCGACCCTAATCCATTCCATACCATCATATAAAAATCAAGGGAAAATGTGCAATTAATCATAATATTTCAGCCCTTCAACATTCACCTTACCAAGCCCAGTACCAACCCAAGCCTGCCTATCCCTTCCACTGCCAACTCCACTACTATGAGACGCTAGGCTCTGACTCCTAGGACATTCCCAAGTCACCTTGACCCTTAGACTTCCCAAGTCACCTTGTCACCTAGACTTCCCAAGTCACCTTGACACCTATACTTCCCAAGCCACCTTGTCATTACCCAACATTTATGCCCATACCCAGACTACTATTCCCTTACCCCTGTCAACCACTATGACTCAACAACCTAGAGTAAACCACACTAATAGTGACATAGACCGCACCCATTGTACCACCACCTACTAGTACAAAACTGCCCCAATGACCCCAGGGCCATACTCGGCAAGTAACAACAGCCAACATAACAACTAGACCACGAGTGTCTTCCTTAGCTTATCAACTGCACGTAACAAGTCTTACCGACATTCACAATTCTCAGTGAAAACAAACATATATCCTTTTTACATAACCCGGACCAAACAAGGATCCCTAGGACATCATCTATACCAATAACATACGACCCCGGTTCACAGAAGAACCACCTTGTCACTTAAGCACACTAACCCGACCCTTTAAGGACCAATTATACACCAAATAATAATAATTCCCAGCCCTCTCAGGAACCCAACATGTGAAGAACAATAAGTAAAAATTAGACCCATAACAATATATTTCCAGACTTTCAGTCTTCCTTCTAAACTTATCAACCATAGGGAACAGATTCAACAACCAACTTAAACAATGAGCAAGTAACAATAGCATAAACCCTTTCTATCCTTCCCGGACCCACCAAGGATCCCTATATCACACCTAGTGTTAACATGCAATCTTGGTCTACTCTAAGACCAACCTCACATTTAAATATAATTAACCGGCCTCTCATGGACCATATACAATAATCACAATTCAAGAATACAACCCAGTCCACACATGGAACCATCGAAACAATACAATCAATTCAAGTAAATCAAAACTCATAACATGCATGGAACCCGAGACAACCATTATGAATTCCTATACCAGGCCTGGTACTCAAGCCAACCAATAAGTATTTCGTACCAGGCGTGGTACCCGAACCAACCAATAAGTAACCTGTACTCGGTGTGGTACCCGAGCCAACCAATAAGTAACCTATACCAGGAGTGGTACCCAAGCCAACGAATAAGTAACATGTACTAGGCGTGGTACCCGAGCCAACTGAATGTAACACAAAATCCAACCAATCAACAAATAATGAACAAAGAATACTTGTAAACCAACAAGCAACAAAACAAGTTCATTTCACAAGACTGAATCCAGATAAGTGGACATACCTCATCTCATTCCCTAAGCATCTAACTCACACAATACTAAGCGATAGTACATGAACACATATTGAATAGTAGGAAACAGCAACTATCACCTACCTCTTACCCCAGGCACACAACTCAATCTTGAATCCCGTTTGAAAACTAAATCCCCGTTCACCCCCTTTTTGACACATAGCCTATGGCTACATCATTTCCGAACTACTCCTAAGACAAAATACAATATGGGGAAGAACTCTCCTAACCTTAGTAAATCAACCATTCTAATTATTCTACCTTTTACACCGAATCATTTCCAGAACTCCCTCTTATAGTCATTTAATTACCCAAAGCCCTTCTGGTTCCCCGAATCTTCCCGACTCTCTAATCCCTGAATTCGGTCATCGCACAACACATGATAACATATATAACCCGAAGTATGAAAACACATTATCCCCGATATTATCAATCCTTAATCAATAAACTAACTAAATGATACAATGTTCCTCCAGACTCCGTGCCCGAAGGCCTAAGCATGATTTATCCTTTCCGTCTATACAATGATACAAAATGAAAGTAGGTCAATATCTACTCAAGGTAAAGAAAACCTAGCCTACCTGGATGCCAAGCAATTGTACACACATTTTATGGCTCTGTGAAGGCATCTCCTGATGATTGACAAGCCCAAATCCGTGGTTTCGCATCCTTTTAGTTGAAATCTCCCCACCCCATGGCTCCCAAGCCTTGGAGCAACCTAGGATGGTTTTTGGAGTAACCCCCATATGTTTTTTGGGGCTAAATGGGAGAGAATAAAATTATAAGTCCACTTTGGGTTTTTTGATTGCGTCATTCTGCTATAGCAGACTAATTACCGCTAGCGGTATCGCTATAGCCAAAACCGCCCGCTATAGCGGGTTGACCGCATTTGACTTTCGGTATAGTGGGAACTTTTACGCTATAGCGATCATCGGTGTAGCGCAGTGAAACAGAATAGAACCTCAGAAAATCCCCAAAAAGGCCCATTTCACAACACACTTCAAAATCCTGACGTTTCGAACCAACCCTTTCACGTCAACTTCGATATCGAGAGTTCTACTCACCCAAATTCACTTCTAAAAAGTCCTATGGACTCCTTAACCCCATATATAATGGAATAATTATCTCAACCTTAGAAATTTTACCCAATCCTTTCCCAGATTGCCCTTGACCTTACCTCGCTCAGAATTCGTCCGAGACTAGCCTAGCCTAAAATTTCCAACTCCCCAACCCGAAAGTTTTTCTAACCCGTTCTTTGCACGAATAGCTCACCCATAAAGAGGTGCCTTTTAGTAATGACTTAATAGCTCATTACAATAAATACCAATTTACCCATCGTTCATCCCCAAACGATCTCTAAGACAAAAAGAAATGAATGAGCTCTCCCCTTCCACCTTACGCTCTGCCATGACAGCGTAATCATAACCTTATGTAAACCACCAAAACTTTTAAAACTCTCGGTGTACCCAACTCAATTGAAAATTTCATTTAATCCTGCTCTATCAAGGAATTCCTTCCTTCAGGCTGCACAAGGCTAATTAGATTATCCCTCCCCGAGTGCCCAAGAAATTCAGGGCCTCATCGAAACACCAGAGCAAAAGAAATTCATGCTTAACGAATGAAACAATTTCCCATGCCACAAGAACTAGATCCCTTTACGTTAAATGTTATACCCGGAGTTCTACTAACTCGTACTCTATTCCAAAGCTTCTATGGGATACTGTGTCCCTCGCATATCATGATATCACCTTGCTCCTATCAATGCTACGCCCCGAGACACCAAGTATCTCTAAACCAGACAACACGGAAGTTCCATTGGAACTCATCCTAGCTTGAGATTTTTGTTAACTTTCATCTTAGGGGTAATTCTACTCGAACACTTACACTTTAACCAAAGATATAGCGAGCACACCCCCATCACTCAATGAGCAGTAACACCAGGTACTATCCTAACCGACAAGAGGGATAACAATGTTAAAGAATCCATTTAATAACCTCACTCCCTAAACTGACCCTACCACTAAGGATCATCAGTAATAACCCATCCAATAATCACCCTCATAACATAAGCCAATGATCAGTGTCCAACACTACTGAGTCAATTATGGGTCATTTTTGCCAAATTCCACATGGGTGACCATTCCCACCAATGGTCAATCAAAATTTTACCAATACCCCGGGCTATCATATCTATCCTTTCCTCTCATCATACATGGATGCTAATTAATTCCCGCAATAGCTCGCAGCTTAATTAGCGATTTAAAATGACCCGAGAATGAAAACCAAAACAGGGGAAAACAAGACAGGAATTATGCCCTGTCCATCCCGCTATAGCAGCTCGCACACCACTATGGCAACCCCCAAAAATAGTAGCCCAGAAAATTTACCATTCTCTGAAAAATTCTCTCATTTCCCTTCCCTGTTCTCAATGCTAACACCAAAAATGCATTACGGTCTTAAAACATAACCTCAAGACCAACCTCAACTATACATAGTTGAGAATTTAGCACCCTTATCATAAAATTAGATATGAAACACATAAGAACCGCGTAAAATAACACATTCCCGCTATCGTACACTACTAGTCCCACTTTTTCCTTTCTATGATTCCCAACCAATCCTGACTGTCCCAAAACTGGAGCTTCCCCACAGTCATTAATCCCTTTTGTTCCCTTACTATCTATACCAACGGTAAGTCTATACCCGAATGTAATGAAAACCATTCTAATTGAGGCATACACAATTTATAACTAAAGCAAATCACAAATTTTAAAGTCAGAATAAATTTCCTTAAGTGACAATGTCACGACCCGATTTCTCGGCCATGATGGCACCTACAACCCCCGGTAGGTGAACCAATCCCTGTAGCCCAGAACAGTTAGTAATGGGCTACTATCTAACGAATAAGAGAATAAGACGAATAAAATAGATAACAGGTATATAAATATATACATATGCGGAAACTAAACCAAACCCCAAGACCTGGTATCATAGTACAGAGCCAAACTACATACAGGGAGTGCAAATAAACCAAAGAATATATACAGATGTCTCTGAATGGTAATAGAGTACATAAGCAAAAGATAAACTAAAGCTAAGCTCCGATCGCCAAGAGCCCACCTTCAGCCTGAAGTAGTCTTCAACAGATCTCCAAGCACGAATCGCAACGGTCTAGCGGCGATGGCCCACGCTAAGATCTGCACCCAAAGATGCAGGGGGTAGGGGTGAGCACCAAATGCGAAGCATAAGGTACCCAGTAGGTATCATAGGCCGACTGGGCACATATAAGATAAAAGCATAGTAATAGACAGAATAGAAGCAAGCAGTCACAGAAATCAACGAAAGGTACACAGGACTAGCCCAGAGGGAAATCAACAGAACCACATGTGAGGCTAGTAAGCAGAATATACACACCATAGGCACAGGTGAAAGTAAGAAACAACGCACCTGGGGTCCTTGCAATAACAATGTATATAAAATAAGTTACG